>KZ308487.1:0-143413 GCA_000376725.2 Ladona fulva | reverse complement strand
AAGATTCCCATCCCGCGTCCTGAAGCATTTGCGTAACACTCACTGACTTGTCGTAACAATTCTTTACAAAACGTATCGCCTTTCGCTGTACTTTTTCTAATTCACGAATACAACATTTTTCTGCAGGGTCCCATACACTACACGCATATTCCAGGTGAGGCCTGACCAACGCAACGTAACATCGCTATGAATATGGTATGAATTTGGAACTGATTAGGACTGATATTGACTCCTGTAATTGCGAAATTTTTAAGTAATGGTATTTGGGGATGATAATAATCACAGAAATTATATTATTAATACTATTTCAATAGATAAAATTTAAACCTACCAAGTGTCTCTTTACATCTAGATTATCAGGTATCATTCCCTCCGTCATATGATGTTTAAGAGAGAGAGAGAGAGCTTGAAAATAGTACGCAGAACTAAGTTACTTTGTGGGTTTAAAAAACTGAGAATCCTGTGGATAGGTAACTACGTTTTAAGGAAAAGTCAGGTTAAACTAGATCTGAAAGACTATTAAAAATCGTTCAGACACATCAATACGTAGACAAAAAAAGAGAAGACATTTTCATAAAAATTAACATAAAAGAATATTATGATAAACATATTATTAGGTTACAAAACAAGCTAGTATACAAACAGCAATAAAAGCGATAGATGTGATGGTAATTACAGGCGCAATTATTGACACAGATATCAGAACAAAACCTAGCATAGGGGTGCAGGACAGTAAGGTTTTTAACCAACAGAAAGCGGGGCTCATTTAATGGTGGAGGATCGGGTGTAACGGTGGGATATTCAATCGTAAAAGTATATCATGGTAATATAATATTTTATTCGAACATTTTGTTAAGTTTAAGCGTGTTGCAAATCCTTTTACCTAAAATTTACTTTCGTTTAAACGGCGCCGTAATTTTCAAACAGAGTCGCTCAGGTCAATATGCGAGAGCGGTAGTATTTCTCTATCCCCTCATTCAAACTTAGTGGAACATTAGAGATGGAGGTGTAATTTTATACACCCATTCATATTCAGAACACGTTTCGTGAAAGTTGACTCGTATCCCGAATCACTTTCTGATATTTTCCACCCGAACGTTGCCGTAATAACACGTTAAATCGTTTGATTCGTTTCCAAAGGACGCATTTTGCATTATTCAGAAGCTCATAGCGTCAAATATTGCCTCAAACCGCGGGAATAAATGCTGTTAGAAGTTGATATAGTGTGAAAATGGACATTTAGAAAGCTACGGATGTTCCATTATTAAAATCCGTAGGCGGAATGTGTCAATTCATCGCATTGCGTAGTCACGTTCCCTTTTTTGCCATCAATTTTGTATTTCGGTTATCACGTCTCTCTCCAGGTGATAAATCTCATTTTGAACCTTAGTGTGATCAAATGCCAATTTGCACGAAGATTGCGAATTGCGATTTTGTGTTATCTCTGGAAAAGTCAATGGGTCAGCTTGTGAGGGTTGCTAATTAAGTTTAGCTCGGTCGAAAAAAGAGTGCTCGATACTAAATTCAAGCGCTCCAAATGTGTTTTTAAGTTCCCGTAAGTTTTAATTTCTTTTCACAGAATCACGTTATGGAACCTGGTTTTAGAAAGATTTACTAGCTATGAAGTTGCAAGAAAGTAAATGTTATACTTTTGCTAATTTCACGAGCAATATTACTTTGCGTTTCTTAGGTCTCAGCTCGAGTATGCGTGTATTATTAGGGTCCTTGCCGACAATTGTTGTACTCGTGAGTATGATACAACGAAATTTTATAAGTGTTGCAATTAAATGAATATAAGAAAGGAGATATGATGTTGAAAGAAGAACGGAAGTGAATGAAATCTTGACTGGGGCACATGCGTATTAAGTCGGAATAGCTTTGTAAGAATGATCATGGAGGTAAATTGAAAGAAACCGTGGAAAGAGAAGAAAAGTGTCGGAATACCATAGTAAAATGACTAGCTTGTTATATTGCCTTAATACGTGTCCGATTAAATTTCCTCTTCTTTTGACCACTTATCTAGAAACTTTTTTCTGCGTCTGCTCTCCGGAATTAACTCGTTTCTTCATCTGCCCAATTCATTTCCATCATTCTTCTAAGGAAGTAAATATACATTACCTTCAATTTCTCTTCCCTGATACTGTTACGACATAGATCGTGAAACTTTTAAAATCACATAATTAGTGGTTTAAGTATAGATTCTAAGTTATAACTCACAGCTTTGTAACTGGTCAATGAACATAGCATTCCATTAACAATTTTGTGTCCAAAATAGACATATTTCACTCCTATTCATTGTATATCCTGTTGTATGTTCGATAAAATAACTTTGTTTTTTCTGCTTTACAGGTAGGGCAAGTTTGGACGACTTGCAGCCTGTGGACCTGCCAACAGACTCCGGCTTGTCAAATGCTGTCAGCGGAACACAAAAGCGTACGTTGATCTTCTGGATGTCGAATCGTATTTGCATGATGATCGCAGATCTTAGGGTTCATTTGCACTGTTCACGATGCGATGCGTTGCCGAGCTGTCCGACGACGGGTGATTAGAAGCTGAAGTCACGTACAAATGAGCTATCGTTGATATTCTCAGCGACTGGGGGAGACTTGCTTACATCGCGAGCGAAGCTGAACGGTGAGGTTCATGCAACCGCGTCATTATGCGTTTTGTGCCATCTTGAAGCGCTGGTCTCAGGGCCGTAGCCAGGATTTGTCCATAGGGGTGTTTAGAGCCATCGATTAATTACTATATTGCCTAATATCCAGGATAAGGAATACTTCCACCCAAAATCGAAATAGAAATCACTTATTGTAACATGTATACCAGGCGATCCTCCAGCGGTGATTGTATGGCATAATTATGATAGGCGATCCTCCAGCGGTGATTGTATGGCATAATTATGATAGGCGATCCTCTCGTATATGTCTGTTAATTGGATCTGTTCTCATAGTAGGGGATTTGAACCCCCAAAACCATCCCTTTGGCCTCGTCACTGGCTGTTCTATTTTTTTTTTAGAATTTTATTCACATGATTTATTAATGTTCGGGCATGGCCTATGAATGTCAATAAATTATAATAATAATAACTTCTCTAATGGAAACAGTTTATACCAAATTACATCCATTTTAATAGTTATTACTATTCACAAACACAACCATTCCCTAATCGGAAAAATCCAATTAGCCTGGATTCGAACCCGGGACCATAGTGTTGGAACGCTATTACGCAAACCACTTCGCTACCGGTAAACTCATTCTGAATTATTATTTTTATAAAATCGATCCTCATATTCCCTCGGGTTGTTCCACAGATGATGGAACTCGCCTAAAGCAATCCTTTTCTCGTTGATATGACGCAACCATTCACGGTTTCATCAAAGTTTCGGAACAGTGTTTTGAATGAATAAATTTACTGGGTTTCTTAGATAGATCAAGGTGCTGGCAACGACTAAAACGGGCTAGCAATATTTTTTGAACATTTGATGGCACCGCTCTGGTATCAGCTTTTCCTTCAGCATCGCATCGCATCGTGGGCAATGCAAACGGGGCCTCAGGTTCTTTGACGTGTATTCAAAATTTTACTTTTGGAATGATTTCAACAATTTTTGCATTCACACTTTGGTTACGGTCATGATTTACATTTTTTCCGCTTTTGTTTTCTGTTGACACGTTATATGAGTTGATATAATTTATTACTTATTTAGAGTATTCTTAATTTCAGCATGTATATATATTATTTTATCATTTATTTCTTTTAGATTTATTGAGCACGAAATTTTAGCTTATATTTTGATTCTTCCTGCTCAATTGGAATTTCACATCGTTCCGCAACTTGGACATTTAATTTTTATGTACGTCTGTATGTAGAAACACTCCGTCAACGGTACCAGTATAGTATTAATTTTCCTCGAAGATATAAACTCATGTTCGCGGAATTGACGACACTGCAGTGGGGATGAATACTGCAGTGGCGGTGGGATAGTTTTCTACATCTACATAAGTACCCTGCAAGCCGCCTTTCGGCGTGTGGCAGGGGGTGCAATCACCGTGATTCTACTTCGCTAATCGTTTGCTTTCGCGTATCGTTCGCGGAAAAAATGAATTTTTGAAACGACTTGTTTTAGCATCTATTTCTCGGATTTTTTCCGCAGTATCAGAACGGCCTATATAACATGGGGACGCATTATGTCAGCTACATCATCTGTGAACATGCTTTCTCTAAATTTATTAAGTAGATTTATCCTTTTGTTAAGCCCTCTGTCTTCCAAAGATTCCCATCCCGCGTCCTGAAGCATTTGCGTAACACTCACTGACTTGTCGTAACAATTCTTTACAAAACGTATCGCCTTTCGCTGTACTTTTTCTAATTCACGAATACAACATTTTTCTGCAGGGTCCCATACACTACACGCATATTCCAGGTGAGGCCTGACCAACGCAACGTAACATCGCTATGAATATGGTATGAATTTGGAACTGATTAGGACTGATATTGACTCCTGTAATTGCGAAATTTTTAAGTAATGGTATTTGGGGATGATAATAATCACAGAAATTATATTATTAATACTATTTCAATAGATAAAATTTAAACCTACCAAGTGTCTCTTTACATCTAGATTATCAGGTATCATTCCCTCCGTCATATGATGTTTAAGAGAGAGAGAGAGAGCTTGAAAATAGTACGCAGAACTAAGTTACTTTGTGGGTTTAAAAAACTGAGAATCCTGTGGATAGGTAACTACGTTTTAAGGAAAAGTCAGGTTAAACTAGATCTGAAAGACTATTAAAAATCGTTCAGACACATCAATACGTAGACAAAAAAAGAGAAGACATTTTCATAAAAATTAACATAAAAGAATATTATGATAAACATATTATTAGGTTACAAAACAAGCTAGTATACAAACAGCAATAAAAGCGATAGATGTGATGGTAATTACAGGCGCAATTATTGACACAGATATCAGAACAAAACCTAGCATAGGGGTGCAGGACAGTAAGGTTTTTAACCAACAGAAAGCGGGGCTCATTTAATGGTGGAGGATCGGGTGTAACGGTGGGATATTCAATCGTAAAAGTATATCATGGTAATATAATATTTTATTCGAACATTTTGTTAAGTTTAAGCGTGTTGCAAATCCTTTTACCTAAAATTTACTTTCGTTTAAACGGCGCCGTAATTTTCAAACAGAGTCGCTCAGGTCAATATGCGAGAGCGGTAGTATTTCTCTATCCCCTCATTCAAACTTAGTGGAACATTAGAGATGGAGGTGTAATTTTATACACCCATTCATATTCAGAACACGTTTCGTGAAAGTTGACTCGTATCCCGAATCACTTTCTGATATTTTCCACCCGAACGTTGCCGTAATAACACGTTAAATCGTTTGATTCGTTTCCAAAGGACGCATTTTGCATTATTCAGAAGCTCATAGCGTCAAATATTGCCTCAAACCGCGGGAATAAATGCTGTTAGAAGTTGATATAGTGTGAAAATGGACATTTAGAAAGCTACGGATGTTCCATTATTAAAATCCGTAGGCGGAATGTGTCAATTCATCGCATTGCGTAGTCACGTTCCCTTTTTTGCCATCAATTTTGTATTTCGGTTATCACGTCTCTCTCCAGGTGATAAATCTCATTTTGAACCTTAGTGTGATCAAATGCCAATTTGCACGAAGATTGCGAATTGCGATTTTGTGTTATCTCTGGAAAAGTCAATGGGTCAGCTTGTGAGGGTTGCTAATTAAGTTTAGCTCGGTCGAAAAAAGAGTGCTCGATACTAAATTCAAGCGCTCCAAATGTGTTTTTAAGTTCCCGTAAGTTTTAATTTCTTTTCACAGAATCACGTTATGGAACCTGGTTTTAGAAAGATTTACTAGCTATGAAGTTGCAAGAAAGTAAATGTTATACTTTTGCTAATTTCACGAGCAATATTACTTTGCGTTTCTTAGGTCTCAGCTCGAGTATGCGTGTATTATTAGGGTCCTTGCCGACAATTGTTGTACTCGTGAGTATGATACAACGAAATTTTATAAGTGTTGCAATTAATTGTTCCGGTTACTCAGTGAGCGTTATTCAGATATTCTAATCGTCACTATGGGACCTTCCTATCAGTTATATTCATAAAGTAACAGGTATCACAATATATGCACGAAATTTATGGATACCCATTTGCTCTCCGAACTAGGAAAATATAAAACCGGTTTTTCTATATCATATAAACAATTTAACGTTATGAAGTAGGGTTAGGCTTCCGTTAAAGTGGTTCCGGGTTATATTCCTGGAGGAGGTTCCCTTGAGAAATGACCTTAGCTATCTAAGCACTTTAAGAAATACCGATGCAACTTGCTCTTTTAGTTGAATAGTCTGCACGTGATGATAACATCTAAAGCAGAGCTTAAAAGCGTACCTTAATCCATTTCAATCACAGGATTTAATGCTGATTTCTCGAGAATTTCTACTTAGTTGATAGTTAAAATGATAGGTGCCATTCATAAAAATGATCCAAGAATGATCAGCTTTGATTCCTAGCTAATGTATGCGAAGTAGATCCAAAGTCACTCACTACTGTTCTGAATTTGTTTATTTAGTGCATCTTTAGTCCCACAGAGCAAACGAAAGTGTACAAATAAAGGCAAATGAAACAAAATCCCCAATACCCATTAGTCGGCCGTAGTTAGTAGTGGTGAGGCACTTTTGATTTTACTACTGTTACTCGACGGATATTAATCGTCGGTCTATATGGAAAACCCCTGGAAGAAACTGCCCCACAATCCTTCAGTCAAGAAAGCGTCGGACAATATTCTCTATCAAACTGAGATCCTTTTCGAAATTGCCGTTTTAAAGCAGTTTTATCTCCAAGGTAGGAAACGGTCGGGTGATCGGAAAGGCGCCTTTCAAAAATAAATACGACGTTGAAGAGAGAGAAAAAAAGAGGTAGCGAGTTTTTTACGCAACTCATTTCCTGCTCCGCGATAGCTGAGGAATATTTGGCATCGATGACAATCGGTATTCATTCGTTTTAAATCACGTGGGAAAGTCTCTCACCAATGAATTCCAGAGGCCATTCTCTCTCTCCTGTAGTTCCTTGGGTCCCTTTGTCGATCAATACAGAAAGGAATATTGAAGGACCAGGAGTTCCGCTTGTCCTTTGTAAGAGATTAATTATATATTTTTTTCTAATAAAAGTGATGTTTTTAAGGGTCCAGTCATATTATATTTACACTTAGTAATTTCCACATCATTTGTGAAAATAACTAAGTGTGCTTGCTCCTTTTCGTAGCATGGCTTTCCACAAAGTTGTGCCTTTCAACATCGATTTCATATTAAAATTATATTATTGGTTCGCTCTTTAAATTGGATAGTTTATATTGTCAGGGATAAGTTTCGATCTGATACGCGCAAATATTTCTAGTTTCATTGAAGATAAAATTTTATGAATGAATAGAAAAAGAGATTCAAACTAGGTTCCTCGCATGCATAAATAATTGTCTCTACGAGGATCTCGCTCAAGGAATTTATTCTGATGATTTCAATGTGATTTCATTCCCAAAAAGGCATTTCCAATATAAAATTTACATCTCAAAATATTGCTAATATTATACAGTATATTCTGGTGCTGATTTCAGTTCTATCAATAATTTATAGCAAAGACTAGTTTCATTAAAATATTTCATTTATTTTTATCCGATTTACTTATGGAATCAAGAGTCGTATTATTTTCTAAAGTTAACTCTTAAAATTTTAATCTTTGTTATCTTAGGAAATGTCACCCTGTGAACGTATTAAGCACTTTCCTTGTTGAATTACCAGGATTTGAATTTAATTTGAGATTTGATATATTTCTAACTACTTGGTTGTAGTGATTTCTGAAGTTTCTGTCCATTAGTGAGCATTTTTTCCGTAGCAGAACTTCCACGCCGACTTAACGAGATGTTTTGTAAGTATGACGGAACCTTAATAAGCATAAGGTCTTCCCGGAAAGTAGATGACCTGGGTTCGAGTTCCACTAAGATCGGTATTTTTCTCTTTTGGAGATTGGAGAGAGGTTACCTTACGTTTCAACATCCCAGTGAGTTTCCATCTACGAAAATGAGCGGACTTTCGTACGGATGAACCTCCCACTCCCCAAATGAACCTCCACATTCACAGAACGAGCCCACAAAGAAGTGCTTCTTTCTTGCAAAGGGAAAGAAATACAGGGACGCGTTTCCCCGCTAAAATATGAGAGCTCGACGCCGGCTTTAATGAGCAATTTGTATTTGGGTGACGGAAATAGAAAATGCAGCCCATCAATTCTATTGGCCTCGTAACATAAATTCCCCTGGAGTGTGGGAGCGGGAGAACACATCGGGCATCTCTTCATTAAAATCGGCGAACGGGAAATGACTCACCAGCGCTTTGCTTTTAACAAACTTAAGGAATTCGATCCCTCCCGAATTCGCGCCGATTCCGTCTCCCTTCATACGAACTCCTCGACCGAAATGCAAAAAGGGAGGAACTACATCTCAGGCCACTGCATCGGCACGCCGTGTTGTATACCTCATTAAAATAAAAAATAACTCGAGGGAGCAGGCGAAAGTGGAAGGGAAAAATTAAGGTTCTTCTTCCTTCGAGCGGAACCTTTTTTCACCTCTTTCTCATTCGGAAGCGATGCACAATCTTCCTTTTTATCAACATCCCAGCCCCCAGACCTCTCTTCTATCTTCCGATGTTTGAAGGGGTATCCATTGTTGTTCCGCCCCGTACTTTACCGCTTCTCGTTTTTCCTTCGATCTTTCTTTGCTTCGTATCTCATCCCCAGCCTCCCCTGCACCCCTCTACGGCGTGCCACTTCCACCCGAGGAACGCCATTAGGAACCAAAGCGATGATCGTCCGACGCTGCTGTAATTGAAATCGTGGTAAAGGTGGAACAAAAGAAAACCCTCTATTTCATTCTCGCTTCTGGCTTTTTTCTTCGCGCGTTTTCGATATCGAGCTGTTTTCTTCTTCTCCACGTCCGATTTTCACTGGAGATTATAATCATTCTTAGGTGTATTCTTTTCAGTTTTTTTTTCTTTTCTCACCGTTGTTTTCCATCTAATTTCCTCTTTTTCCGTTTTACGAAGCAGTTTTCTTTTCTTCTTCGCCGATTCGTTTATGTTCCGTTTCTTGGCGTTCCTTTATCGTTCATATCAGCGTGTTTTCCGTTCTCTGCGTTCGTTTATTTTCTGTTGCTTATTTTCTCTGTTCATCTGCTTCCCTTGGTTCATTTTCCATTTCTTTGCGCTGTTCTGTTTCTTTTCGCTTCTTTCCCCTTCCCTTTCGCATTCTTTATTTGTTTATCTCTTTTTGTTCTACCATTCTTTTCTGTTTTTGTGTGTTCCTCATTCCTTTATTTTTGTTCCTTTCCGTTCCTTCTCCCTTCCTCTGAGTTTCTTTATCTTTTGTATTTTTTCCACCCCTTTTTCCGTTCCATTTCGTTCTTCATCTGTTTCTCTTGGCTGTTTTTCTATTTCTTTGCGTTCTTTTTTCGCTTTATTATGTTCCGTTGTATTCCTTGCTCGTTTTAATATATTTCTCCGTTATTTTGCATTATATTTATATTGGCTTATGTTCCGTTTTCGTGGGTTCCTTATCCATTCCTTTTTGTTCCATTCGTTTCTTTTCTGTTCGTTTGTGTTCTTTAATAGTTTCTTTTGCTTTTCCATTTCTTTGCATTTTTTATACATTCGCTACTTTTCTGTTTTCGTGCATTCCTTATCCATTCCTTTTCCGTTCTTTTTTTCTTCCCTTTTCCGTTCCCTTGTATTGTTTATTTATTTCTCTCGTTTGTTTCTCATTTTCTTTGTATTCTTTACACATTCACTTTTTTTGTTTTCATTCATTCTTTATACGTTCCTTTTTCGTTCGTTCTTCGTTCCCTTTCTCTTACTTTGTATTCTTAAGTTGCATAATTTGTTTTTCTGTTTCATTGCTCCTTTTCTGTTTTCGTTCGTTCTTCATTCGTTTCTTTCCCGTTCGTTTCCGTTCCTCTTCATTCGAATCTTGTCCGTCTAAGTTATTTTATTCCCTTCTGTTATTTTATCACTCCTTTTCCGTTTCTTGGAGTTCTTCGTCTGTTTCTGTTACTTTTCCCTACATTTCTGTTCTTCTGTTTCTTTCTGCTTCTCTACCGTCACCGTGCGTTCTTTCGTTCTGTATTCGTTTAATTGCCTTTCCTGTTTCCTTTTCTTTTCTTCAATTTTGATCCTTCTATCGTCCATTTCTTTAGTCGCATCCTTTCTTCCGTTCTTTTTGACGGACTTGTCTCTCGCACCTTTCTCTCTTACTGTTTTCGAGTTTTCGATAACCTTCCTTCTCATAACCTCTCTGATGTTTTAAATTAATTTTAAATTTGCATTTCATTCGGCTTTCCATCGAGACTTTTCGTTAATTCGTCACTTCTTCTATTCCGCATTTCCTTTACACACCCGGCCCTCAATCTTCTATGATTTAATCTCAGTCTTCTATTTATTATTTATGTGCCGTATTTTATTTTTAAACTTATATTCGGAGGTAAATCAGACGCTACTTGTAACCCTCCCATGAGAATCGATGGAGAAACACGAAAGACGATTTGCATGACGTCCCTAATAGC
Organism: Ladona fulva; assembly: GCA_000376725.2. Taxonomy (NCBI): domain Eukaryota; kingdom Metazoa; phylum Arthropoda; class Insecta; order Odonata; family Libellulidae; genus Ladona; species Ladona fulva. The sequence continues at coordinate 132,788 of KZ308487.1, read as the reverse complement.
GTCTCCGGAATATGGAAATATTTATCCCTGCTTGGCACAAGTCCAATTCGGTTGAGAATTACCCTTCTCTTTCTCTCTGGGACTCACAAGTTATCGTATTATTTAGAGAATAAATTATTTTGCAACAATGGAATGAAACAGATACACTTTTTGTTCATCATATCGAATTTTTGACAAGGTAGTAATTCACCAGCGAAGACGATTTTGAGCAGAATGTCATTTAAGACCAGAAGTAATTCTGGATAAAAAGAAGCTAATTTTTTGTCGTCACAAGTATTGGGCATTAATACATTAGGTATTAGGTGTCTTACTGCTAAATCCTGATAAAAAAGTATAGCTTTAGATATTAACTTAATTATTTTTGAACCCTGTCCAAGGTGGAGAAATTCATACGGCATTGAAAATTAATAAGGTTATTTTGGCTCTAATATTAATCAGGATAAAACGATTTAAAGGTTACAATTATAAAGCTGAAGAACATAAATAACCATTCACACCTCTCAGTTTTTAATTTATAGTTAACTTAACCGTTTATGAAAGGATAGAAACATGGAACACGACTGTTAATGTATTAGAGGTTTAAAAACATTCCGTAATCTGTATGTCGACAGGTGGAGCTTGCGTTTGGATTCAAACGGGAGTTCCGAATTACAGATTTATAGGAATCACCCATTGCGCATTTTGGAAGCGATGTCTCCATTCTCAAGGGGTCCACATTTGGAAATTAATAGGGGTGGTGGATGGTCAGGCTTTTATCTTTTGTGGAGGTGTGGGCAGGTTAGTTGGTGGGGTTTTTCTGTAATGACGTCTGGAAGGAGGGCGAGGGTTCATTCCTTTTATTCTGAGGTCGATCAAGGGTTAATACAGAGGGAATTCCGGAAGCGGGCCCAAGTCGTTATTCATTAGCCAGCTTCTGTTTTGGTGAATGAAAATGCTTTGATAAGCATCTAGTTTGGAATTTTTCTGTATTATGTTCGTCAATATATTCACATCAGAAAATCTCTTCGTTTTAACTTACCTTTTAGTACATTTTTCGCTGTTTTTCAGAGTCTACACTTGCCTTTATTCTCATCCCGCGTCACTTTTTTTAAGTTCCTTTCCTCTAAGTTTCGCTTGCGATAATTTCTCAATATTTCCTCCGCTACCCCTTTCCTTTTCAATTCATCCTGTCGTTACTTTCTATTTCTTGACTGCTCCCAAGAGACTTTCACTTTTAGATTCATCCCCTCCCCCCGAAAAACATTCCTCCTCTATACCCGCCATTCCTTCTCCCATGTTCCTCTTAGCGCCTCCATTCTTTCCCCATTCCACAATCTCTCAGCGCCCTTCTCCATAACTCTCGACTCCTCCTGCCACAAACCACGCCTTTACGTTCTTTCCGCTCGCCGTCTGCTTGCCTTCTTTTCCACTAGAGGGAACACGGAAAGGACGGCAGCATGAAGACCGCCACGGTAAATTTTTCACGTCCATAAGGTTCGGAAGGAGTCCGTGCGTGTTGCGCAGGGGTGCCAAGTGGCGGAAAAGACAAAAGGAATTATTTACGATACGGAGTCTTACTGTTTTTTGGGGTTAGAGCTTTCTCCATCTCCTTCCCATTCCAGAGGAACGGCGGAGGTTGGGACCTTGCTCCTTACGCCCGCGTTTCTTTTCTATCATTCGTAGCTCTTTCTCGCCCGAAATGGGAGAAAGAGTTGTTTTTTTTCGTCGTTACATTTGAAGGTCTACGCTTTAGGGGATTTTGTGGAAATCTTGTCGAATTCAATGCTCTACGTTTCCGTGTTTGCCTCACTATTTCTCGGTGTATTGTAAGATGATTTGTGTGCAATAAGTATATGCTTTTGATGATATGGTTGCTCCCTCGCTCACGCCCCCTTTCTAGGAATACAGAAAAATCATGGAAATTTTAACTCGTCCTCTCCGAATATCTATGCGGCTTTGGCTATTTTGAATTTGCATGAGTTCTTCATATATTTCACGGAATAGATCAATATTCAATGCAATATTATGACACTAAATATGTATATGACTTTCATTTTTATCTCCTTATGTATCACGCAGGATGGTTTAGCATCTCTGTAGGGTAGCTATTTTTGGTGACGACGTCTGCAATTTAATTTCATTAAATTTTTTGGAGATTATCAGTGTGCTGTTTGTGAGATTGGCCTCAGAGATTTTTAAATTAAACTACCCTTATTTACTCGCATACTCGGACTAGCTGTTCTTGTCAAAGCAGGTTGTTGCTTTAACGGAGTAATTTGCGTATTCAAACACGTCGTGCATAACGTCTGAAAATATTTGTACTTTTCAATTTAATTCAGAAAGTTAATTGATTTATATAGTACAAAAAATTATACTAACAGGTCATGGTTATTTCTCAATTATAACTTTCAGATGAAGATTTTCCACGTGACTTTTTGTAAGCGTGTATATAATTTCGACATTGAGAGTTACAGCAGCGTACAATATTGTTCTCAAGTATCGATTTACATTTAAAGTAATAGAGTTTCAATGTGGAACGGGGCTATGAACAATTATGGTGTAACTTGATATGCTGGAAAAACCAATAAATACGTAATAAATAGCATTTCCAGCCTTGGAAATATATCTACTTTACAGTTTTAATTCGCATTTACTCTAATAATGTTCTAAAAATAACTTCTTGATAATGTAACTATGAGCTCAAGTAAGCAATATCTTTTTTACTCCATCAGATTTGGAGAATTTACGTTCCTCGAGTGGCTTAAAGTTTGGAAACGATGCCATGGTGACGGGAGGCGAAGATTTTAAGAACGAGGGACTCCTGAGAGTTTAAAATGTATTATTCGGCGCATTTATAAATTTATTCCGCATTATAGATTGAACTTAGAACAGCAGGTCCACATCGGTGATATTTCGCAAGCATTGGAGGATTGAATTCGAGGGAAAAAATTTTCCCGCCGCGTAAATGGGAATTTGCAGCGTTAAATCCGCCCACCTTCAGAGCTTACTGCAATTGCTTCGGGAAAGTGTTCTCCTCAGCTTTTATCCTTTGGGGAGTACGTTTTTCTATTATTTCGCCCTTAGTGTCCATTTGCGGAACGGTTAATTCGTCCTGCTCTATTTTTGTTGCAATATCCCGCTCGTCTACGGAATTTAATGCACTTAGTTGGAGGCAGGGGCCTTAACGCTGGATTTGAGAAATTTGCATGCGGATGGCGGAAAAGAGAGGGGATGGAGAGGAGAATGGAGTAAGGCACTCTATCGATTTGACCTTGTTTTGACTTATGGAAGTGGAAATGCGGAACAGTTCGAAGCGCTTTGAAATGTTTGCGAGAATTTCTCCCTCCCTCTCTCTCTCTCTCTCTCTATACCCCTTTCGAACCTGGTCCCTTTCTCCAGGATCGATCGCGATTCGGAGATATTTAGCCCTATTTGGGGATATTTGGTTCACCAGCCGTGGTGGTGGTGCTAGAACTCCAACCCCAAGGTCTCGGGTTCGAGTCTCCTCAAATTGGATTTCTTTGGTCAGGGAATACTTGTGAAGCTTCATCTGTGGTTATCGTTAACGTCTCTCCTATAATTGTCCAATAAATGTATGTTTGCGATGGTAGCAGGAAAATAAATAAACAATTAGATAAATAAATTCGGTGTCAGTATCTGACGTAGTATCAATTGTTTGCTCGAATTTTTAGACACGATTACTAGCCCCCGGAATACATGGTAAATAGGGTAGGTAGGATATGGCAACTATTCTTTCACTCACTTTTTTTAAAAGCGAACCTATCATTGGTAAAATACTATACTGAAATTAGCATTTCTTATAATTGGTTTATTAGAAATTTATCGGAGCCTTATTAACTGGTTTCTTTCTGTTCTGACAGATGTTTTATGTCAGTTGTTAGATGTGATTTCGAAGGAATTGCAACTTATTCACGATTGTAAAAAAGGAAGAAATAAAATTAAATCAGTTTATAGTTTTTCACGAAACTAAAATTAAGAAATAAATATTTAAAGAATGAAATAGGTTTAAAGTTATGTAGCGCAAACTACCTTTACTGCCGAGGCACTATTAAAACGAATAAAATTATGTGATAGTATATAATCACCACTCAAAATATTTGCTACATCTACATGAAATAGCATATCACTGAAGGTCGCGCGTGCTGAGAACATCATAGAATAATTTTCTAATAAGTTATGTTTAGATTAGCACATTTTGGATTTAGAGTTATCATGGCCATATTTAGATATATATATCAGATGCATTTTCTCTACGTATAAAACATGCTAAAAGACCCCATAAAAATTTCAATTCCGTCGCGAATGGCGCATCCGTAACATAGTGGAAACACTTAGGTCACCAATATTTCCAAGGGAAACTCCAACGCTCCCGCGGACCGTTGAGCGTGGTTTTAAAACAAAGCGGTTTATTTCGGCCTCGCCCGAAAAATAGGCGATCATTTAATCCCCATGGAAGGGAAGCAAAACGAAGTAGACGCTCCACTCGAACGCGGCAAAGAGTTTTCCCACATTAGCTCTCTCGCACCCGCTTCACGCTCCCGCGAAGATTGTCTTCACACGCGTCCGGTTTGTTTAGCACGGCGCCGTGGCGGAATTCCGCGATCTACTCCTCGCCTCTCCTTTGCCCGTTCAACCGTAAACTCGCGGCGAAATATTCCGGAACCGCACTTTCTCGCCCGGCAGCTCACTTCTGTCAACTTCCAAACTAGGGCATTGAATCCTTGTACCATCCGTTCCAGATTTCCGGTTCAATGAAAAATTGGGATTGGGAATTAGATCTGGTTTATCTCCCCCTCAACCGTAGAACCAGTTTGAACCTGTCAGTTTCGTTCCAAAATTTAATTATTATCGCAATCTGAAACATTTTTTCTGAAAGGAGCCTAATTATATCGCCACATTTTTCAATAAATAACGCAAATCAATTGTTTCAAGTACAACTCAAATTTTATCGGCAATTCTTTTGATGTTTAAATAAACCGCATCGCACACTAAATACAGGATTAGTAAACCTAATTAGGATGACTAAAGACACACAAGCTATCCATACAAACGTGTTTTGTGTAATAACAAGTTATGATTCCACCATTTTTTTTTTAGGAGAACAGTTTTATCTCTCATACCTTTTTAATGAGTTACACGCTTGTTACTTTATTACAGAATAAGACCTTTATGTGCAGATAATACGTGTGTTATCCATAGAAGCATGGTTAATTAATCGAAATTATGTTTTAGAGCAAATATTACAATATTAAATAAATAATTGCCAATATATTTGATAAGATGTAAAGTATTCCTTTTAGTTAGCCGTAAGTCACCGTTATCTCTGCTTCAATTTAATTCACAAGGATTAAGGAATGATTCCTTTCAATTTACCTTCACTGACACTCAAGTAAACGGGTGGTTTCGGGAACCGGAAAGAAAAAGGGAATAAGTGACAGTTTCAGCTCAAGTAATTTGATATTTCGGCTCGGGTTCGGTTTTCCTTCCGGCAAATAGAACGGTTTTTCGGTTTAAGTATTCGGTCTGTGCCTGGTTCGCTGTTCCATACGCATTTTCAATACGTTGCACGTCGCTTTTAACCATACCGAAATGAGTAACGGTTTCCGGTTTCAGTTTAAATAATATAATAGTCGGTTAGGGTTTGATATTCATTCCGGAAAACATTTACGGAATTTACGGTCATTGCGTTCGCATCGGTTATTATTGTTTCGTTTATCCCGGTCCACTGCAAACTTACGATGTCATTTGTTCGAGTGAAAAAACGACCGCGACTCGCATGACCGAGGTTCGTTACGGGCTTTCATACTTACTTACCTCTTCCAAACGGGTAGGAGTTCCAGCGCTTTACCACCCTGATTCTCGGGAGAGAAAAACTAGCGCGGTATAATCGAGTTCCTCGCGTGGGAGGATTGATTATGACATTTCCTCCGACCTCCTTTGCGTCTTGATTCCGCCCTCAATGCGACGCTTTCAGCGGCTGTATTTAATTCGGAGCGCAATTATTTCGCGATGATTTCGACGGCGGAGGTTTTGGCGCCCCAGAGACTGGGCGAAGTAATAAGAGAGCATGGAGGTAATTTGTTTAAGTGCCTCAAAAATTGAGTCTCTTTGCAGGTTTGGGGCAAAGAGGGCGGAAGAAAGGCTCCTCATCAAAATGCTCGTCCGGTTTGGAATCTGCGGGAGAAATGGGGTTTCCCTCAGTTCGTTTTGCGAAGTTTTTCCGCTTGGTTTTTGCCGTTTTACCGCTCCATAAAAATAGAGGGTGAGTTAAAATTTCGATGATTTACGACGGCGTTTTCATTTTTGAGCGTTGCAAAATTCGTAGATAACGACGATGTTTTGTTTTTGGAAAGTTAATTTTGAAAGAAAACGAATTGGTGTCTGCGGTAAAAGTACCGTTCGCGTTACTTTACAAATTGAGAGATAATAACGGTCTTGAGAAGAAAGAAGCCAATGTATTTAATCATTTTAACAGCTGCTGTCTTTATTTATTGATATTCACATGAGTGATTTATTTAAGATTCTGAAAAGCGGTAAGTTATTATAAAAGATGTATTTTTAATGAAAAGAAAAGCATTTTCGTGACATGGCCCTTCAGCTGTCAATAATTTGCTGCGGTGATGCACAATCTATTACTGCACGTATAAACTAAAAACATTATTTAGCTCAATGTAAACAATACTGAATCGTCATGTATGCTGTCTTAAAGTAACCGTCATAAAAAGCAGGTCCTCTCGTAGATGTGTATTACAAAGAGGCAGAATTAAAGAGCTGTTTGCAAAGTATTAAGTTAGAAATGATAATTTTATTCCGATACTGTATGGTGCGTGGCGTATATAAGACTGACAGCCATAGGAATTTAGAATTCTAAAGCAGTTTTACGTCGAGTATCTCTTCCCAAGGAGTAATATACATGAAATAGTCTGACGGTACCGGGACTCGAACCAATTGCCGCTCGGTTGCTCTATCCATTGAGCTATCCGCTGTTCTGTTGGAATAGAAAGAGCAATCGTCTGGCAGTTGGGAGACCCGGGTTCTAGTCCCGGTTCCGTTAGATTTTTTCATGTCCGTTTCTCCTTGGGAATTTTCCTAGGTACACGCCTTATCCTCTCTAGTCACCAATACCCTTTTCTTTGAGCATCTCTGTTAGAACGCATTAGATAAGTCACTACCAAAACCTAAGTAATAATAATAATAATAAAGGACTTTATTCAGGGCGAGATTGAGACTAACAAGTCTCTTCTTACATCTAACCCTTGAAGTAAGGCTGACCTACAAGGAAAAGGGTTTTGGTGACTTTTTTCATATCTATTTCTCCTTTTTAATGCTTACATGATATAAAATCTGAATTGCTTTTACTGGATTTTCTGGGCTCATGACAGGCCTTCTTCGCTTAGCCGAGTTAAGTAAGACACACCTCATCGCGTCTATTTAATTTTATCATGAAAATCAAGTGTCTGCTATATATCAGCCCAAACTGCTGCCTCCATTATAATAGGAGAAGATAGCTGTAGAATCACTTTTAAAACTCTAATAAGATTAGTAATAAAACTCCTATCAAAGCCTCAATTTATCGATCGAGCAAGTTGAGAAGAGTTTCCACTGCTAACTGTACAAAGGAGGGTTTATTTCAGAAGGAAAAATTACATTCAAATTGCTTCGGAGAAATCCGTCTGCATTAGAAATGAACATTTTCGGACTGTATAACTTCAGGATGTTCCGTTTCGTGAAAGTAAGGGGTATTTGGACTTTCTCGACATCCATTATTTCCAGCGATTCCAATCTCCATATTTTACTTTTTACTTTCTTGGAGCACGAACTCGGGAGAAAGTACTCTAATCACGAAGGAAATCGACCTTTTTTGGTCGGAGGGAATATGTTGTTTGTGGGTCTGTTGGGAAGGTTTTTAAACAATTTTTCGCTATTGCGATTCAATCTCTCGTTTTGTAGGACTAAAAATTTCGCATGATCGAGTTTTTAAGGCGCTTTCCTTTTTACCGCTAAACTTTATTTGGAAATGGTTGAATAATACTATAAATACTAAAAGGAGACCCCATAAAAGCCACCCAAAGCCGTTCTATAATCATTTTTATTCGGTTAAAAGGTCATAAATTGATAAAATCCACAGAAATTTCAATTTTGTGTGTATCCATTCGAAATTTGCTTCTTTATTTGAATAAAATTATGAATTAATTTTTTCATTCATCCATTTCCTAAAGTGATATATAGCATTTTCGTTTCAGCCACAACTTCCAGCCATCACGGAATTCAGAATGGACGACGTTCTATCATCATAACCTTAAAAAAAAGGAGTTTTGATCGACTTCTCGGTTTTGATTTTTTCTTCCGGTATATTTTGCATGAAGTAGTCGTGCCGGAGTAAGTTCCCGATGAGCTTTGCTTTCCTTTCGTTAGAATTATAAATAAAAATCGTGGATAAAATCCGCCAAACATCGCTGGACTTCATATTCTAAATTCGATTTAATGTTAAATTCAAATCATCGAGTAGTTGTAGACAAACAAATGTCATAGACTGTTCGTGTATAACTGTATAAATCTTCAAACTTTTATTTTATCATCTCAGCTCGAACCTGCCGTTGATTCTTCATCGTTTTTTTATAATATAATAAATAAATGTTGATTGTCCCCGACTGTTTTGGGTATGGGCTATCAAAGAAGTAACACTCACAGCTTTCAATCAACCCTTTCTAATAATGATAATAATAATAATAACACGTCTTTATTTGGGCGAGACGGGTACCAAAAATATCCTCTTCCTTCAAACCGATCCTCTTATTCCATACAGTTACAACTTCAGAAAATAGTAAAAAGGAATATAATAAGAAATGAGGATATAAATAACCTGCAGAGAAATTTTTCCATTTCGGGGAAACACCGACTGGGCTGTAAGATGTATGTATGATACTTGCGCAAACCTACTGATAGTAATAGCTAAGAGATACGTAAGGAGATACAACGAGAAATACAGATTGTATATAATAAAATAAAGTCTTTTACTTTAGTTGGATTTGAATTTTCTGAAACCACGACGCTGAGCTGTACAGATCCTTACATAAATGATCTGGGTAAAGGGATAAATATGTCATCCTTTCGTACCACACATTCAGCACTTTTATACACATTGGGCTACTTTTTGGAGAATAGATGTTAATCCAGCAACAACTCACCGTTTTATTGTGGCTGAAAAACTCGAACAGGATTACGAATCCTACCACCACTTTCCCAAAAGATTATGGCAGCTAGTTTGTCGTCCCATCGTGCCAATCCCAGCATTAAGATGATCTCTGGGAAAGCATTCCCTCGAATCTTTCATGGATATCTTGAGGGAGGGATATCATGGTAAAGAAGGGATTTTTTCGGGAACGACAGTAGATGCAGGATTTCAGCGAGCTGGCCTCGGGAACTATCGCTGGGCGAGGATTTCCAATGCGTTTGAGATTTGGAGCTGGCCGCCCGGGGGATGAAGATGAAGGAAAGGGATGGAAAACCGAAAGTGGCGGTGGGGCGGAAGCAGGAGGAAAAGGGGGAGAGGAATGAAGAGATCCCTACCCCAAGGGTGTGGACTCGGGTGTTTGGGTTTCCCCGGCAAGACACTGATTTATTTACGGTGTAGTAGGTTCAGGGAGAAGAAAGGGTGGGCCTTCACAAGGCTCAACCTGGAAGCCTCCTGTACAAGGGCGAAGACGGTTGAGAAAGGGTTGCTCGGAAGACGGGGAGAAAGGTTTGTCAAGAGAAAGTCAAGAGTCTAAAGCAAGGGAGGGAAAAATGTTTGTTTGGTACAGTCGCGCGTTGGTTTTGCTTACTCGGTGGAGGAAGGATGTGTTGAGGGAATTGGAGAAAGTACGCCGTTGGTCGATGTCCGTCACGGTGTTGCGTACGCGGCCGCACCGTCTGTTGTCACTATCTCATAGAACTAGACAGCTTCAATTGTTAGGGGCTTCGTGTGTTTGTCGTTTCTCATCTGAATTGATGCATCAGTCGCAGATGTGCGGCGTGTCGAATGCTTGATTGTGGACGGCCGAGCCCATTGAGATTCGTGCAAGGACGATTTTCCTTGATAGAATGGCAATATCGTGTCGTGGCGGCGTGAAAACACGGCGAGGGAATTGTTGCTGGCGGATCACAATATTGTAAAAGGCATAGAATTAAAAATGAAGTTGCTCTTTACAAGGGATCAAACGGCTCGAGTGTTAGTTTGGAATGAAAGTTGTCGCCAAACGCGGTGTCGCTTACGAAATGAAGCTATCAGGGCTATTTTACAATTTATTTCCATGTAAATAGCGCGTTGGCTTGTAGCAAGAGTTCCCTAAATTTTAATACCTGTTAGCCTCTTTCGTGAAAGGAAATGATTCCACAAGAAAATTATTACATTTGATCTAAGGTAAAATTTGTGAGTTTTCGTTACTTTATCTACTATTTGGCAATGCAACTGTTCTATCAGCTTAGATTTGCTCTTTATCGTGGTAAATTTCCACGAAAAAAGTATTCTTTGCATTCAATTTGCCGAACGATTAATGAATTGCGAATAAAAATTATAAAATTGTTATCCCCGTTGCAAGGATAAATAACATAAATAATACATAACATAACATTACAAATACTTAACATAAAATATAATTGAGAATTTTCCTGGATTTCGATCGGAATCGCCATAGAAACGGCAACTTTGATTCTATAAACAATTGACAATTTCTCAAAATTGAGCAGCAAAATGAGGCATTTTTTAGCCTCATATTTTCATAGCAAGCATTTTTTGTGAAATAATTGAGAATTTTCCTGGTTTTTTATCAGAATCGCCATAGAAACGGCATTTTTTTATTCTATAAACAATTGAAAATATCTCGAAATTGTACTGCAAAATGAGGGATTTTTAGTCTCATTTCGTAGAAATCAAGCATTTCCTGTAAATTAATTGAGAATTTTCCTGTTTTTTGATCGGAATCGCCATTGAAACAGCATTTTTGATTCTATAAACAATTGATAATTATTAAAAAAAACCGTTGCCACCGGGTCCCACGACCTAATTGCGACGGGTAATTCTTAAATAAATAAATAACAAATTAAAGGGACGGAGGTCCCTCAGGTCTTTGGCTTGGGACTCTCGGCTATGGGCAATCAATTTCCTCGACTGTAAATACTATTTCTTAGTAGTATCGCATTTAACGTGTACAGTAATTCCGAACGGACTTCAAATGGAATCAAACATTTTTATTTTGTTCGCAGTGCTTCCCTTTAAGAAATAAAGATGTAGTTACGTATTTGTGAAAATGTACCATAGTACTCACCGATCCCTAGAGTGCTAACATTTTTGCTGAAAGTCAGCAGTATTTACGTAAAAAAAGCACACACGCAAACAGTTGCTGTTGAAGTGAAAAACATAAATTATAATTCGAGTGAAGAAAACAATAGATATTAATCCCATTTGCGGGTTTTTTGAGATTACATACTTTTTTCATAATGAGGGTATGTGGATAAAGTCATAATATGCGATGAATTACATTTTCTTTTTACCCACACTGTATAGTAACCATGAGCATCTGGCAAAAGGATAATGATTCCTAGATTCGAATAACGTTTACAGAAAGGAAGCATAAACTACCGCCATTTCAATGTCTGTCTAATTTAATAGGCAGACGCCTTTCGGCGTGAACGAAGGATGAACGATTTCAAAAGCTATATTCCAATTAATACTAAAACATAAAACTTAAAAGTGCTTGAAAGGAAACCATGGGTAAGACCCCGAGTCGTAGGTGATAAACAAAATCTTTCCGCAGGTTTTTAGTATTGCTCGTCATTTAATATATTGCAAATAGAATGCTGAACGATGAAATTACCTTTGGCGAAATTTCCCGTTTGGTTAAGATCTCAAGGTATCGATGCATAGTTCTCAGTGACTCAATCCTTCATTAAGCCTCACAGTTAAAGAAGTTATTTGGACAATTTGGAATGATTTATTCCCAAAAATTACTTGTAAGACACGTGCTTGGTCTCTTAATTTATTTGTCCCAGTGGAACCCGCAGGGCAATTCACATCCTAGCGAAAAACTTTTCATTTTCTACGAGGAAAGTTGAAATAAAATGCCAACCTTCCTTCGGAGTTGAAGATTAATTTTCAAGAATGCCTGTACGAGGAATGAGAAATAAAACGAAGGGAATGTTTTCTCCAACACCTCGGGGTTAAGATGAATGTTCCTCGCTAAAAGATAAGCGTGCGAAAATTAAGCGAACTTTCCGAAAGGAAAGTCACGTATTAGTAAATTTAAATATAAAATTCTGTTGTTTTACATCCCTTCATTTCATCTTATCTCCATTTTCGGATTCTGATTTCAGAAAAGCTTTTTGTAATATTGAATAATACCCCCAAGAAGGAATTGGAGTCCATATTTCCAGGAAATATTCCAATTGCGGTTAAAATGTATTTCTCTAAAATGTAGTTGTAACAAAAGCTTTAGTCTTGAAGTTTTTCCTGGGCATCCCCGCATCAGCTCCCGAAAAGTAGTAGTAAAATGATTTCTTGTACCATCTTTAGTGTATCAGTATTGCGATAAACCTAACAATGCTTTTAAAAATTACTTCAACGAATGTGTTGATTCAGTTATTCAACTTGAGTTTCATCAAATGTATAGGAAATCATTTTTTCGACTTGCCGAATCTCATAATGGGGTGATCTTACACTTACTTTCCATTACTTTAAAACTGGGCGCCGGAAGAGTACTTTGGAAACATTAAATCAACAATGTGGTAAGGCGTTTCACTAACCTAACTCATCCAGCGAATATTTTACACGGAATTTTCACGGAAGAACACAATCTATTATGTAGTCCTACACAAATGTTCATCAAATCTTCCTCATCTTACATTGAGTAATATTATAATAAGTTTAATTTTTAATTAAAAAATATAAAATGAAAGGACTTTTTCTTCCAGATTTCTCTTATTTGCTTTTTCGCCTTAGTACTAAGAAAATTATTTTCTCAAGTGACGTTTGGTCAAATTCCATATTATCGATGCTGAAATATTAATAATAATAATGATTTGACTTTTATTCGGACGAGACTGAGACTATGAAGTCTTTTCTTACATCTAACTCTTCTTCATAAGAAAATGAAAAGAGATAGCTGGACTAAATTGTATAGAAGAAAATTAATTTGCTGGTTTCGAATCTAGGATACGATTGTTTGAATCTAGGATACGATTCACCACAACAGAAAAGCAACCACTGCAAGAGTGGTGCGAAGAAACTGCTAAACCTACTAGGATAGGAAATTTGAAAAAAAAATTAAGAAAAGGTAGATTTAATCACTTCTAAAAACAAACCAAATGACACGTACATTATTTCATAGACAAAACAACTGTGAAGAAATTTTCAAAAACATAATTCAAAGGCAAAACAACTGTAAATAAATAACTTAAAAAATAATCATAAAAAGAGCCTAATATTTTGGTTTTAAAATGTTAACATGAAGACAAAAATAGAAGAACGAAATTCGAAGTCAAAATAAGGGACATTAAAGAGTTCACTACTAGTGAGAATCTTTGTTAATGTTATTTCATGGATTTTCATTAAATTTATCATAATACTAAGGTTAAAACATCGAAGATATTTGGAGCATAAAAATATTTTTACATTTCCAGATAAAGGATATGGCTTATAGTTGTGTCATTCCACGGTGTATTTACACAACGATCTAAGTTTTGAGCAATTAGTCCATTTGTTATACATGGAAACTACATAATTGAAATTTCATATAATAACGTAAATCCTGAATTTGATTTTGATAACTTAATCCTCTGACTTGTCTTCCACGGATGGCTCAGTAAACGATTAGCAATGATCTCCATCATCATTTTCTGCGACCAGTAATCTTTACCTCTTCATTCTGATCTCGCCGTTCGTCGATTTTTCAAAAATTCGTTCTCCGCACACTTGCGCAGAAGTGGGAGTGTGTCGCATCATTACATAGAGGAGGACTCGAATGTTTTCGAGAGCCATGAATCGAACCGTAAGCACAGAGCATCCGTGATCCCTCCCGTTTTTGAGCTACTGGTAAACGATAGAGGCCGTAGTGCTCAAGTCCTCCCGCATTAAACCACTGCTCGCTATCGGTGGTCGTAATTTTGAGGCTGAGCATACTGCAAGTGAATCACAACGTCAATTTGGATTACGCACCCGTAGTTAAAGCGTCCGTGCGGATAAAGTGGAGTGATGTCGATGCATCCACGGTGAAGGAAAGTGCCGTGTCGTAGCCGGGTCCTGATCCAGCCCAGAAGAGGAAGCTAATGTGTAATTTAATAATCAAGCAGAGATAAAAGTGGGTAAACGTGGAGGTTTTGGTACCGAGTGAACTCTGACGTTCAACAGGAGTGCACCAAGGTCTGCATCTAGTGCAACATTAATTCGAGTCCTTCGGAGTCGTCTCTTCAATTTGGATTGCTGAGGCTTCATGTGCTTCGCAGAAGCTGATCAGATTTTGAAAGCCACGTTATGTAAATAATTGAATATTTGAGAACTACTGTCATCATCGTGATTTGAGTTTATAAATCGGTGCATTAATTTAAAATTAAATCAGTTTGAATAGTTTAGTAGGTGTATGTATTGGTTATAATGAGTTCAATTACCTGTATCATTTATTAATTTTTTTTTTGTTTTATGAATTTTGTCAGCATTAATAGAAGCAGTGATACGCGTTGCTTAAACTATTACTTTAAACCTTTAATTATGACTGGAAATTGCGGCCGAAGGCGTTTTAGCGTTGAGACAGGTAAAAGATTTTTGAGTTGGAGATTTATCGGAGCCTTCAACGCTTTCCTGTACAGTACTTTGTCGACCATTACATTATTGTATATTGTCTTACGATGTTGCATAATTTTTCAGGAAGTGGGATACATTGATTTATAACAAATCGAGAAAACAAATTTAAATCATTGACTTTTCACATAAAGGCATGCACCTAGGAAAATTCCCAAGGAAACCGTCAGGACCTGAACTGTAATCCGTAAGGTTGATTGTAGGTAGATTGGCAAAGGGGAAGTTTTGTGGATACAAGTCCCCCTTCCCTCAATCCCCATAGCAAAAAAAAACCGCTTTCTATAAGTAATTAATCTTAAATTAATTGACTAAGGGATCGATTCTTTCCTCAGTGAAGAATCATCATAGATATTCTGCTTTTGGTAATAAATCTAATGTAATGTGGTATATATGGCGAATTGAATAAAGAGTAAAATTAAAGTTCTCCTTATGTATGCTCCTAAATCCTCTGGAAGAGCCTTCCTACTCACGATATGCAATATTCATTGGCGTAATTTCTTTAACTGAGATGCTCCCGTAATATAATTCCCGGTCATTTTCCGCAACGGCAGTATGATGAGACCGAAGGACGTCTATTACGCAATTTTACGATGTATTACTTCGGAACGGGATACACCCATCAATTCACTCCGATAAGGTTGGCGGAGGCAAACGTGCAGA
The DNA here is from genome assembly GCA_000376725.2 of Ladona fulva. NCBI lineage: Eukaryota > Metazoa > Arthropoda > Insecta > Odonata > Libellulidae > Ladona > Ladona fulva. The sequence goes on along the minus strand of KZ308487.1, from coordinate 117,298 downwards.
AAATGTCCAGGATAGCACGGAAAGGAAAATAAAGGAGGAGGAGGAGGTAGCTTTACGGCGTGGGTGTGGCGGTAATACATCGGAGAAGTTGTAGTTAACACGATGCCGACGGCTCTAAACTCATACCATACTTCATTAGTCGCACACCCGACCGGGTACCTTAAATTGAAGTTAGCGGTAATAGAGAGGTCATCTTGTCTCTCGTGAGTGCTGTCTAGAAAATCCCTTAGATTGCCATCCAATAATGATCATCATTGCTCATCTGCATTACAAGTTAATTGGAATGCATTTAAAAATTACCTCGCATCAAAAAGTCCACTCTTCTATAAAGTTTGAAATTTCTTATGAGTCGAAGAAAGCAGATAGGTAGATATTAGAGTAGATATTCCGGATATATTTAGGATACGTTTGCATGGAATATTTTTTCTGTTATTGCTTTGGATAGATGTTTCATCTACGTGCAAAAGTTTGTAGTTTAATGCCATAGAGACATACTAATTTCCCCTCTTATTAGATACTCTTTGCGTATTGCTTGCGCGGTATTTCTTAGGTCTCAGTGCAATTTTACTTTAATAGATTTCACCTTTAATTTTACATTTAATCGTCTTTGTTTTAGGCCGTGTGCAGTAATATTGTTAAATTCCTTTATTAAGAGAGGGCCTTCAGATAGCCATGTGGATAACGCGTCAGACTTCGATGAAAGCGATTCCGGGCTCAATTCCCGTTGGGGGCTCAGGGGAGAAATTACCTCGGAAATCAAGACACCATCGAAAGTATTACCACCACTTATTTGTTGGAGATTAAACGGAAGGCGTGTTATTAAACCTATTTTTCGTCTGATATAAAGATGCTTTCATGTCTGCTGCTGTAAAGTTTAAATTATCAAATAGTTATCCAATTTTGAACAACCAGATGGATCATTTTAGTACGTATTAATTATTAAAATGTAACAAAATATTATTATATGTATAATTATTTCAAATAAAGTGGGTTTTTAGGCGGAGTTATTAACTATATACTCAAATGTATTGAAAACGCACTATCACGAAATGAATACAAAGTCGCACACTGTTAATGATGTAAAGAAAAAGTCCCATATAGGTCAATAAAATTCATGTAATAAACGTGTAAGAATACAGTATGCATGTAATTTACCGAATACTAAACTGTATTAAAGAAATTTAACTGCGGATGAAATATGTTGGACTTGTAAGCCAATCAACGTGTATCACTTACAATGCTCATATTATCATGGGTTATAAATAATTCGATTTGAGCGTACAAGCGGCGGAAATTTTCAGAAGATTCCAAACTTAACACTAGTATTTAAATTTTAAGGAACTAGCCAAAGTAGCAATACATTGCTAAATATTATTTCAGATAAATATCACCGTTTGTAAAGTCGCCGAACCAAATGGTCTGGGTGTTAAAAGGGAAATTTCAGAATGATGAACTTTCTTTCTGAACAATGGCTGACATGAACACAATGGAGTAATTCACTATTATTTACTACTAACAGCATACCGGTTTCGTTCGAATGTTTTTAGGTGAGGAAATCTTCCATGAGGATCAGCATCCAAACTTTAAGGAAACCCAAGTATCGTATTATTAACTCTGTGTTTTTAATATTCGCAAATATTTTCTTTTTCTTATTCCGCCGCATTTCAAAGCGTCCATTCTTACGATAAAGTATTTAGCCATTGGATGACGGAAACCCTTTTCTCCAATTTACGAATACCAACGCTGGCGCAGGAGGCGTTACATGGCGATATAAAAATTCTGGTAGAACCCTTTGCGAGACCGTACTTTCACAGTCATCTTTGGTTGATGGTTATCAAGTGGAGCATATAAATGACGTAGCGAGGGAACGGTGTTCGCGGTTAACACTTTCCGTCATTAATCACTTAAGGAAAAGCGTGAGTTATCAGCCCCGACTAAATTATCGGGTTCGCAAGGGACCAAAGAGCGGGCTGGAAAGAACAAAAACATTAATTCAAATTTCGTCCGCGGGTCTCGAGACGTCGGTCCCGAGCCGTAGAGAACGCTGAAGCAAAAGGAAATGCTAGGGGGAGAAACACCGCCGGCCGGGCGTAAATTCCTCATTTTCGCATAATTTCAATTTAAGGACTGCATCTCCTCGGTGGATGGATCGCTTTAGCTCACTTTCAATGACGAAGGGGTGGGAATACGCGCAAGTTCCCTTCTATTCTTTCCTTCCCTTCGCAAGCAAATTGCGCCCCTCAAAAAACCGGGAGCAATCTTTAATTTCCGGCCCTGAAGAGACCTTCTCTTCCCCTCGCGTGAAAGGACGAGGCGCGAAGAAAAGAAGGAAAAATTAAAAGAGATATAGGCCCCGAAAAGAAATATGGAAGGAGCTCAACTCCTTTGTTTTTTTCGCCGAGGCAAAATGGACGCCCCATCTGCTCCCCTCGCACCCAAACCCCATCTCTCGGAGCGTGAGGGAAATAAAACAAATATGGCGATATGAAAGTTTATGAAGGGGCACATGTGAGAGATTAATCAATTTAAAACAAGGGCATGGGAAGGTGGGGGAAGAAGGAGATGGATGCAATCAACCGGGCGAGAAGAAAATTCAACGGGGAGGATGAAAATCGAAGGCCCATGGGGAAGAAACTTTTTGGAAGTGGGGGGATTGATTTATCGCGAGGTATTGTTGACGCCATTATATTATTTTCGAGTCTCTCCCCACAGTTTTAGGTGCGAAGCGCAAGGGCGAGAATACGTAATATTTTTCGCGGAGTGCGATGAATCAAATTCTAGAGAGTGCTTCCCTCTCATCGATTGCGGATACCGTTTACTATTCTTGATGAAGTTTAATAGTCCTATGAGAACTGGGAACTGGAGCGCTAAGAAATGAAATGTATTGGATTGCTGGGAAGATTCGGGTGCTGAGGAATGCTGAACCACTCTTTAAAACATCAGCCGGGCCACCCATTTCGGAGAAAATCCTTTTCAAGACGACTTTACTGTGTTTTCGCAGGTTTTTTTAACCCCCTTCTCTGTGGGTATATAGAGAGTATTATTCAATGAATTTACTCTTCGGATTTTCCAGGTTTTCTTTTCAGCCATTTAGAAAAGCATACGACTTCGTTACTCCNCTTTCGAGAAAATTCATTTGAATTCTCGTATGATTCAATTTCTAAAGCTTATTTTTGGTCCCCTACCATGGCAAACCATAGAAAATGTGTAGATAAAACGGTTGTATTTTAGTTTTTACTTTTAATGTATTACTTGTTCTCGTAATATTTCTGTATTAATAATCTTTTCGAAAAAGTTTTCGTTCGGAGGCTAAGTTATATTATTTCCGTTTAAAATATTATTTTCCATTAGCAATCTTAGGTACAATTGAAATTCATAGGATATCGCTGATGCTTTGTAGAGATGCGAAGAATTGATATAGTCCTGCAGAAATTCAATTGGAATACTTCCTAAAATGTAACGAATCAGCTGTTCCATTTCCAATATGCTTTGGTAAATAAAAGAGGTTTAGCAACTACTTTGATTTCGTTTGTTAATTTTCAATCGATTCATAAGACTAGATTTTAAACGTAGTCAATTAAGAAGTTATAGCAATAGGGAAGTTTGAGTTAGCATATACCTGGCTGAAGGTATTTAATGCAAATTTTCAACTATTTTGAGTTGCAAAATTTGCTGTATTCTACAATCGCACGTTTATAATAATAATAATAATGTCTTTATCAGGCGGATTTTGGTATATTGAGCCCACTCTTACAATTAACCTTGACGATCACCAATAAAAACATCCATGCCTTATCCAGGATTTGAACCTGGGACCTTGGCGTTGCTTGGCTAGCATGCTAACCACTACGCCACCGAGGGCGGAAATTGAATGTATATGCCTTGGTTAGGATACACTAATTATAATATACTGTTTATTGACGTCATTAATTGGCTGAGAGTATTATTCAATGAATTTACTCTTCGGATTTTCCAGGTTTTCTTTTCAGCCATTTAGAAAAGCATACGACTTCGTTACTCCAAACAGTGCCATTTCTTTCCGGATTTATCGCTCAATATAAAACCCTTAATTGAAATTGTTCCTTTCCCAAACAAGACTCTGAGCCTGATTTAAAATCTCGTAACGCATTCAATGTTTCCATAATTTCTCCAGCTAGAGCCGTATTAACTCAAATTAATTGCGAATCCGTAGAGTTATTTTTTCGGAATGTTAACAAACTCAAAACGAAATCCCTTTCGCGGGAATAGCGACACACTCGTGAATGTTTTTCGTAATTGATGGCGAAACAGCAATCACGTTATGGAAAGTGTACCCTCTCCATTCGGCGAACGATGTCAGCGCCTCAACGGCGGCTAGCGGTTTTTTTCTGAAAGACCTCGCTTGATTTCATATAATTTTGGAAAGGGATACTGCTTCCTGGATATTATTCTATACATATCGATCCAAGTACGGCCTGCTTTATTTTTATTCAGCATTATTTGTTAGGTGTTGATACGTTTTCCTCGTTTCTGGCTATTAAAATGATGTACAAATCAGGCCCAAGTAATTTATATACTTATATTATATCCCAAAGAGTTTCAAAAATTCGATAAAAATATAGAATAAAAAATAAAAGTCGATTCTCGGTAAATCCGTGATAAATTACTTAGTTGCCTATGAAAATCTGATGTATTTATACGATTAAGTCTCAATCCGTGGTATCCGTGATAAATTACTTAGTTGCCTATGAAAATCTGATGTATTTATACGGTCTAGTCTCAATCTCGCCCTAATAAAGACGTTTTATTATTATTATTATTATTATTATTATTAACAGTCCGAGAAGTTGGCCACCCTGCTTCCTAATAGTTTATAAACATATATTGGATATCAAAGAGTTCGGACAATCCATAAATACAACACAAATATACATAAATATATACAAAAAAATAATTTGAACTAAGTTCGAGATATAAGCTCGAGATTTATCCGAGAAAATAACAGTAAGATATTTTATAATTATCAAAATTTGTTAGTAAGTATCACTGCGAAGAAGTGATTTCTATTGATTAACAAATGCCTTACACCGATTTTGCGTGACCAAAAGGTACATATTATACATTTTCATTGCAAGATTCGAAAAGTTTTTCCCCCCTCGTTTTTCTGTGAGATTTTTCCAGAGATCGAACGAGTGTTTTTCAATGTTTGTCGTCAGATGGAATAGCAATTTTGTTTAAACATGACTGACTTTTATCAACACATCGGACATACAACTACTGATTTCTAATGTATGAGGTTCATAGGTATATCCTTAATACAAAAACCTTTTTAGGAAAAAACAAGGAAAAAATCTCATAATTACTTGTCTTAAGATCCATTCTTGAAATAATGCTAAAAATCAGGCTTATTAAAGGCAAATGGGTATTTAAAATAACCTCTCCCCGTCCTTCTAGGTAGTGCGAAATTCCCGTTGACGGATTTGGCCCAGATGTATTTAGCTTCGATGCATTGATATCACTCGTTATTGTTTCGAGAAGTTTCGTCGAGTGGTTAGATTTGTAATCCTTATCACCTTTTCTCTTCAGCTGCAATTGGCTTTAATTTCTTGAGAATGATTTTATTCTGTCGGCTGTTTTAATTAAATGTTGCCGGCATGTGTTGACCGTTATTCACCGTTCTGTTCCTTCCAAACTCCGAAATCGACTCTAATTAAAGTTCTTTCGATTTATTGCCGAGAATTATTCAAGCTTGGCCGAAATAAACGGTGTGTGCGAAGGCAAATCTACTTTTCTGGTAATCAGTTACACGAGTGGCGTTTTCATCTTTAAAGTTTAATTCGTACATTCTTTCTACGAATACGCTTTCTTTTGCTCGATTACTCAAATCCGAATTCTTGGAATGCAGTGACTAAGGAATATGCCTTCTATTAAGGCTTAAAATGACTTAGCACGTCCTCTGCGGATCACTCCACCGTTGGAGTGATACATGCATGGGAAATGTAGATACCCGCAGTGAACGGGTTAAGGCTTTAAAAGCTTATTTAATTTATTCATCTTCAGCGGATAGTAATTCAAGGAATTATTTTTTTCGCTTTATTTATCAGTTCCAAGTAATTAGTAAGTAATTAGAAACTACAGCGGTTTGTGTTAAATAGCAAGGGTGAAGAATATTGTCAAGTTTCCTGTCATTCAGGCACCTATGGTTTTTCTGTCATTACCAAGCAATATCACTCCTAAGAAGTAGTAGTAGTATTGTTAAAAGTGCGTCGACAGCTGAGGTCATTTCGCACGTAGGCCCCCACCGGGAACCGAACCCGGGAGCGCTTTCACTGAAGTCGAACGCGTTGCCCACTTGGCTATCGGGAGCCCTTCCTAAGAAGTATTGGGAATTTTCCAATTTAATGCTCCTCTCTCTTCGATTCTTTTCTCACCAACTTCTTTGCTTCTGACAGTCTCAAGAACAACATTTTCAAACCATTCATTTCTGGTCTTTAAAATATTTTCTTTTACTTTCACCCCGTCCGTAATACCACTAAAAGTGTACTTACGCTTCTACACTTTTTGCTTCCTTCACCGTGTAAAACTTAAATTGGAAACTCCTAGGTTTGCAATAGGATTAATTTCAAATCAGAGCAATACTGGGACGTACATCTTTAAGGAAACATCAATTTTTTTCCTTGGGAAATAAAATAAAGTGAAACGCATACATAACTGGGGTAGGGACCCAATTCTTCCGCTTTCCAAGTGAATAATTTGAATAAATACAACTATCGCAGAATAATCTCAATCCGTTTTATAGTTGCCACGGTCCTCATAGATGCAGCATTTTTATATACGAACAACTATTTTGCAAATGAAATCCTTAAGCACTTTCCAATTGCTTTACTGCCACTCTAAATTTTCATATAAATTCCTAAAGATATGTAAAGTAAAGCTGAATCTCAAGTACACGTAACTGAATCATACTTCGTTTAAGTGAGAACAGTACGTGTTTACTCATCCAGGAATGTAATAATAATTTTCAAATTCGGAAATTATATTTGATAACGTGCAGTTATTTAAAAGCGATGTTACAAACCCGACATAAGCCATTCATTCTTTTCCCCGAGAAAGTGGAATATCTTTTACCTGCTTTAAATCGCACTCCATCGAAGGAATATACAAATCAGAGCTCCAGAATCCACCTAGGGAAACACATCAGGGCTGACACAATAAGTGGTAAGCTTTTTTATTGCGCCTTAACTCATATTAACCAGTCGATGATCGGAAAATCATCAGCTCTGAAAAATGAGAAGACGTGAGTCCGAACGAAGGTCTCCCGAATAAAAATTAAGAACCGATTTACTAACCATCGACGAAGAATTCGCGCGGATTTAATACCCCCGGTTACGCCCCCTGCCTTTCGTCGCAATTCCATTCTCATCACCAGCGCCCAATTCATCCCGGTTTCATTTCGCGTCATTATCGAAGAGTACTCTCCCCACCGATTCCTACGCACTTCTAATCCCCTTTTCCCCTTCATTCCGTTCAAAACCCTTTCTCATCCTAAATATACGGTCGGCAGCCATTTCGCTCGCATTGCAGGATGAGAACTTTCCCGAGGCTTAAAAGCAAAAAGATAGCCGGAGGCATTATTCAAAACAGATGTCCCTCCTCTTCCCACGCACCTACACCCTTTTTTGCACCACCCCACTTTTTTTTAAACCTTCAGCGTCCTCTAATCTTGCTCACCCATCGTATTTAATTACGGCGGCCATAGTAGCCCGAAAAAAGGATTTTTTTGGGTGGATTGGGAAAGAAAGGGTATCCAGGTAAGCAGGGAAAGGAGCAGGGGATTTACTAGGATGACGATGGGAGGACATCTCTCGGAAGATTGGATGACGGCGGAGGTAAGGGTGAGCGATCTTGGAGGGGATGGGAATTTTCGCGGAGAAAATGTTCTTTAATACCCGAGCAATGTTGCGTGAACGACTGGTGTTCAAGATGTGTCGTTAATTGTCCGTGCAGTGAGGAGCGATAAAGCGGGAGAACGCGGGGAATTAAAATGATAATCGAGAAAAGGGAAGATAAACTCGATTGCGGAGGATCTTCTTCAAGTGCCTTATTTGTATGTTCCGAGAAAAAGTTTACGAAGACGGATTGGGAGGAAGTGCTGAATTTGTACCTACAAAGTAGAGAGATTGGTGTCTTAATTTCCCCGGAACTCTCTCAAATGAGTGTTTCTCGCATTCTAAGCTTCTGTATTCATTCAGAATGCCGAAGTTTGAGAATTTAAGCTGCGAATAGACTGAAACCTTCTAATTTTGAAATGGATTAAACCGGAATGTGCGCTAGAGAGTTAATAAGCCGAATAGTTCTGTTCGAATACAGGTATCGCTACTCTCTCCTATAAAATTTGGTTTTATGTGGGTTTCCAACCCCTGTCATGTCTTTGTGGGTTTTCTCCTACAGTGCTAACGTTTTTTCTGTGATAAAAAATAAGCTTTTTCTCCATAAAATCGCTCCTTTCTCTTCTAGTTCAATCACCGATGAGCATATTAAAATCTTTGTACGTATACTTTAGTTTAATACCTCGTATTATGTTAAATTCCGTATTTATTCGTTACTTTGACACGACATTAATGGAAGATGGAACTCTCTAGTCCCAATTTTGCCAATATAGTACGTTTGCATTGTTTTTTATTAGGGAAAGTGAATATTTCTTTCTCATTGGTAGGCTATCAATTAGCATGTAGTAAATGTACCTAAAATAATGTAGAAACTCAAATTTCAAAATTTCTTATATTCGTATTCTGTAAGAAGAAAAGTATCTTCTGTCTTTATTGTAAGCGCCTTCATGAAAAACTCGAAGAAAGAATACAACAAAGGAATTAAATATTTTTGTTTTCTTCTGTCGAATCATTATCCATTATCTCACACTTCTATCTGCTTGAAGTGAATCTAATGGTTTAAAGTAAGGTAAAGATATGTTTAATAACGTTTCTCTCAAAGAAAATGTTTAAGAATAGATTGCACTTCTGAAATACCACTTCAATTATGATTTGCGTTTTGTTATTAATTAATGTTTCATGCTCTCTTAATCAGTACCGACATATTACGTTTACGTACGTATACTCAATACGTACATATTACGCTTTATTTGCGGTGCAACTTGGCTTAATGGTAATCTATTTCAATTTTTTTTGCGAATAGAAACGCCCAATAAAAGACGTTTTCTATTGGTAAACCTTTTTTGCTAGGAGATGATAGTGATTTCAGTTCTTTAATTGTAATTTAATAATAATGACTTAATCTGTTACTCAATTGTACATTTTTTTGAATAGGAAATACCTTTAAATCAAGCGTCGCAGAAAATAGTCAAATGAAAATGAAAGTCTATGCTTACGGACTTCCAACATTGGAACTTTTCCGGAATAGGGGAAAATTTTGGAGATACTTTTTCATCGTTTTACTTTAAATAGAAATAAATCTGATGTGTATTAAGTCTTTAGTTCTATTATTTCTATTACTATTTCAGTTTTGATTCTGAACTAAGACTATGAAATTATGGTATGGTATTAGTATTGGTATTAGCATATAATATGACAATGGTGTTAGTATTTTTAAAAGTGATTTGAAATTTTAATGCGAGTCCTCACCGGAACTATGTAGTTATCGAATTATTTGTAATACTTCTGGGAAATGATAACCGAATATTGATGTAAGTCCTCAAAATTTTGCGATTTATCAACTGCACTTACTTTCCTTGCAGTTTTTTTTTAATTATTAGTGATTTTAAGATTTAACTGTGTGGGATTATTCCGCAATCTTTTCGAAGCACCTACATAATTTCCTCCGAGAAGATGAGGATGAGCTTGTTAGGAAAGTTTGGCTTCGTCTTACTCGTCGATGTATGAGATATTAATTCCTTAAAAGTTTCCAACCAGTTCCAGTTTGCAGAAATTGTGCTATTGACCCCTGAGATTTCAGAGAAGGGAAAATTTTAAATTGGGGATTCCTTAATTTTATCCAAGCGGTATTTATGGCGGACTTCATTTGCGATATTCGAAAAATACTCCGTTTAACTTCCACATTGGTCTTTGTGTTGGATCATTTTAGCTTGAGCCTCGAGAAAGAATAATGAAGCGAAGTAAGGCGTTTATTGAAGAGTTTAATTTTCACTGTTGCGGTTCGGTTTTTTTAATCTCAATTTAGATTTCCTTACTGGTGTTTCCCGCATCAACAGTTCCATCGTTTTTGCTTTATATCCGAGTAATCTTCATAGGAGTGATGAATCGATTAATTTGAAACGTTAATTTCAATCTTAATGTAAACGGGTACATTACACGAAAGGCGTCTTATTTTACAATGTGAAGAAAGTCGAGAAAAATATAATTTTCGTTTCCTTTTGTATCTATCTCGTCTATAGCTATTTGTTATCAAAGTAATTGAGGCGTGGGTGCATTTGGTAATTGGCATTTATTTACGTCTCATGGTGAAAGCCGGGTGGTGAACGGGTTAGCGTGCTGGCTCTTTTATCCTAAGGTCCCGGGTTACATTCCCGGCTAGTCGGATTTTTATAGTTGGGGAATAGTTGTGTTGTTAAATTATATTTATTGAAACGGGTGTTACTGTGGTCCTCCTTTTTTCAGTAGTTATTATCATTATTTAGTATTATTAAGTTGCTTTCCGTGATAATGTTACCGCTAATTTCATTCTTGTTCAGTGAAGAATACAAACTACCTCACTCCTCGCGTTGCCTAGTATGCCTCATTCTTTCTCCAAAGCCTTGTGCAGTCCGCTGTAAAATACAACCCCCGGCTGAATTTATCACTAACAAATTATTATTTTATTTGTTTAAAAGCATTTGCAACGTCTAAGTACCGTGGAAAAACTACATAATTCAGTTGAAATTCATAATAATAATTTGCGAAATAGAGTTAGGGTACTGGCATTATTTTAAAACTTTTGAGATGTTACTCCGCTGGCATTTATCCTTATATAAAGTACACGGATTCGAATATTTGAAGCAAATACCGTGTCTTCTTCAGCATAAATTTCCACGCATATGTGCAGTATTAGCTTAGGCTTGCACTCGGAAGCGGTTCTGCTGACATATTAAAGCGATTTACCTAAACTTTACGATAGCCGTGGTAAGGCGATATATATGAGGGTGTAAATTACGCCGATTGCTTGCCCTTAACTCTCCAGGATCGTATAATATTTCTGCAGTTTATCTTTAGATAAAGAGTTAATCGTCCACTTCTGCTCTGAACTAGTTTCTCTGACCCCGTGGATTACTTTTAACAGCTTATAGCAGCTTTCGGTGGTGTATTGGGGTTGTTTGATTTAGACCCGCGTATCTTTGATACGGTACCTGCAGAAATTCATTGCGTTATTTGTGGTTTTTTGGTGGTTATCCATTCTGTCACTTTTTTTAGATGCGGTAAGTAAGCGATTCTTAAGGCCCGCACCAGGAATAAAACCACCACTTTCACAAAATTCGAACGCGTTACCCTTTTGGCTATCCTGAGCCTCTTTTCGCTATGTTTGGACTGTTTCATATTTTGGTATGATTATATTGTTCACCATAAATTTCGAATGGCATCATTTTTTTGCTGGGCATCATCTTTATTGTCTGTGATCTTTTCATGATCGCTTCTCACAGTTTCTCAGATCCCATCCCACACATGTTGGTTGTACTCTTAAATATAGTGCACATTAGTAAAAACACTTACAGGTAAACTAGAGAATTAATGATGCCTTATGAATCACTAATATGAGATGGAAGTGAAGATTTTAAATCTCCATATCGCCTGAATAAAGAAATCTACATCAATATATGTACCCTGGAAGACATATTTCGGCGTGTGGCAGGGGGTGCATGCTCCATGACTCTACTTCCCTAATCGATTACTTTCGCGTTTCGTATGCGGAAAAAATGAGTTTTTGAATCGATTCGTTCTAGCGTCTATCTCTCTGATTTTCCTTTCAGATTCAGAATGCCTCTTGTAGCAGGGAAGACACATAATATCGGCTACATCTTCTATTAAGACGTTCTTTATTACCATTTTTATTAATAGTATCAACCTAATTATTTCAAATGGCATTAAATTGTACAATTAATCTTATGAATTTTGTAAGGTTTTGACTTAATTCATATAAATGTCGCTTTTATCATTTGTCTTTTCTTTCGCTAAATGTGAAACTGCTTAGATCGCCGATAAGCATGACTCGATCGTAAAGCGGCAATTCCACTTCAGAACGTAATATTTCCGTATTCCAGTCCTTCCTAACCAATCCCTCTGATCGAGTGCTCGTTTTTAGAGGTACCCCAAAGGCGAAAAATAAGCAATGAGAAACAGTTTGCCGTAAAGTCTCCCGTCCCATGAATACATAACGCAGCGATATTTCGCATATTTGCAACGCTTTCCGTCGGAATAATTATAAGAGGTTTCCGGCGCTCGTAAATCCCCAGGTGTTAAAGCAATCAAGCGACCTCGCGAAGGGGCTCTGCATAACCGCAATTTCGGAACTCTCGCAGAACGCAGGTGAGATTCCAGTCTGGGAGTTTGGTCGGACGATATAACTCGGGCAATTCCAACGGCGGGGCATCCGCAACAGCACGCCGGTGCTGCGTTCCTGCGCCACTTTAACGATTCGACCGTGAATACAAATCTGCGAGTGGCAAGACGGATTCGGACCGTAGTGCATGGATCAACGGAGCATGCTGAAAGCGCTGCCAGCGGATAAATTACTCCCGGCGCCATGCTTTCCGGTCTCCAAGCCTTCTTATTTTCGGCCGGAATGAGTTTTCAGCGGTGGAAGCGTTCTGAAACATTCTGGACACTACGGATCGGGAATTGAGCTTCTGGGAGAGCGTAAGCGGCGGGATTTCGGTTCAAATGAACCGATGGCGTTCTAATTGTTCCGTTTTCTCCACGAACGACTTCGAATTTTGTCTTTTCCAACGTTGAGAATCGGTGAATTAGAGTTCGACTGAGTGGAATTTTAGTGCACGAGGGATAGTTCTGGAGATAAATAAGGTGCCTTTCGGTTATAGCCACCGCGATTTTTTCCATTATACCCTCTTTTGAACACAATGAATGAGATCGAGCGATACTTGGTGGAATTTCATGATCATAGAGTATTTAATTGTAAAAATTGTACCAATTCCACAAAATTTATAGCAAACGTTTACCGGTTTTGGAGTGAGTTTACGGCATCGTCAGAACTGGCAAGAATATGTAAGACGTTGTATATATACATAGAAATGGGAGGAAAGGGGGGTAAGGGGAAAACAAAGTAATGAAAGTGGTTGACGAAAGTCAATGTGTTGAAAAGCGGGAGGGGGGGATAAATGTGGGAGTATTGCTGTTAGGAGTGGTGAGCGATTATTAGAAAAGAGAACTCATTAGCAAGCTGAAAATAATGGAATTTATGGAGGTGAAAATGTAGTTCTCCAAGAAAGTTAATCCCTTTCACTTCACGGTGTAGAATGATGGGAGATAAAGAGTAAGAGTGACTCATGTCTGTTACATGGCGAAATGCAAACGTCCGATTTATTTAAAAAGGCAGTCTTTTGTTGAAATGCACGTTTGGAGATACACCTCACTGTTTCACCAATATATGCCATGCTACATTTATAAATGTTATGGAATCTGTAGACGTTTTGTCATTAAATACTGTATACTCTTTTGTACAATCTTTCAAAGGAAACATGTGAATCCCATTTCCAAAAGAATTGTGCTGTTTCATAAAAGTTAAGGTGGTGAACCAGAGGCGCGTAACCAACGGAGTGGTTTTGGGGGTTCACCCCCCATATGTGAACTGAGCGAACAATTAAAGAAAACATGCGAGAAGATGACCTCTCGCAATTAAGTCATTAAAATATCGCTGGACATTCGCAAGGTATGCATGCTAAAATAAATCAGTTTCTCTTTTCTTTAGATTTTGGGAGGAAGTATTTATGCCCCTTGATTTTTGGTAATACAGTGTTTACTCCATAGCTCTAACCCCGATGGACAAATCTTCACTGAGCCCCTGGTGCAACATGGGTAGTTCCGTAGCATATAAGAAGATTAGCTAAAATATGTATTTATAACCTGATTATTCCGCCCTTTCTCTACGTTCCTTTTTTCCGAATATATTTTCTGTGTCATTTCGTTGGTTGTAGCATTTTATACCTTAGACGGGCTTCATTAAAGATCTCTTCTCCATAGAGAGTAAGTCGCTGTTAATTGTATTATTTGTCTCAGCCGTTTCGAAATATAATCTGCAGAAGCATTGTTTTCCGTATGCAATAATACGTTAGAAGTTCTCTGAGAAACAAGCTTGTTATTATGTTGGTCACGATCCGGATGAAAGAGGAAAGTTTGGAATACTTAATAGAGAGGAATACAGTTATATTCCAGCTGAAATGGGGTTATTTAATTATCCCAATTCTGACTTCCACGCGGAAATTTCAACTGGGCGACTTGCAAGAATTGTATGCTCCCTTTTACCAGGTTTCCTGATCTCTCTCCAGTTTCTCTTCGAATTATTCTTTGAGATTCTACAGAATACATTTATCGGTTTATTATTCATTTATTTCGAATATTAATACTTACAGGAATGCATGTATCAATTCGTGTGCTGGTTAAAATGTGTGTGTTGCTTACCGATGATCCTAAAATTTCGAGAGGTCTTCCCAACAATATCTATCCTTGATCTTAAACCTAATTTAGCAAGTTTAAGCTTCAGAACCAAATAGCCTTTCAGAAACAAGCACTAGATGTGGAAAATTGCTTGCGATTCCAGTAGAAAAAGACATTAAAAAGTATTTTTTGTCATATGTACGAATGATCTTGTTTCTATTTCATCCTAGCGTATAAGAAAATACTGTTATCCTTAAATATTGCAACATTCCATCTCAATTCTTCATTTGATCCTTTTTAAGACTTTTTTGTGAGAGTTTTCTGATTCTATTCTGTGTTTGTTGCCTGTAAACGTTAAGAAATAATATATACGTCACTGAACCTCTATCATAGAGCGATTTTACCCGTCATTTTTCTCTAATTTCTCTGTTAGCACCTTTTCTAAAACGCGTTCGACTTCAGTGAAAGCGGATCCAATGGAGGCTCATGTACAAAATGACCTTAGCTGTCGAAGCACTTTTAACTATATTACTACTAAATTCTTATTTATTTTGAATCTCTAGTATCCGCAGCCATTTTTCGATTATAATTTCGGTAATGCAAGTTCCGGAGAGTAT
Organism: Ladona fulva; assembly: GCA_000376725.2. Taxonomy (NCBI): domain Eukaryota; kingdom Metazoa; phylum Arthropoda; class Insecta; order Odonata; family Libellulidae; genus Ladona; species Ladona fulva. The sequence continues at coordinate 102,087 of KZ308487.1, read as the reverse complement.
TGTTTCATCAAGTGTAGCCATCGGCTTAAGTGTGTTTCTGCATCTACTTTTAAAAAACGGAAGAGAAGGAATTTCTGCAGCAGCCTTTCACTTTATCGATCATTCAGCCATAAATACCAAGATCTGATTCGACTTTCATCTCGGTTGCGATAATCTCTCCTCCACTGCATTTAATTCGAACTCTAATCATTAATATCCTACGACATTCTAACAAGCATCGTCCATGCAGAGTAGGAAAATGGACACATCCTCTTGAAATCGCCCTCTTTCTGTTTTAGACGAACGTATCGATAAAAATGTACCGCAGCGAGAAGGGTTTTCGGATATAAATATTCAACCGTGAAAGCGAAACCCCTGACGCAATTTATTATCCCTTTCCAATTTCCGGGTTTGAATTTTTTCCCACAGTGGATCATGACTCTTCCGCGACTTGAAATTTTGTGTCGTGTTAAGATAATGAAGGTTTTCATACGATTTCCTATATAGCGAACTTTGGCGATAAAGCTCTCATTGGAGGTTTTTGTGGGATTTTTTTATAGGAGAGTATATAAAACTGCTTAAATTGAATACAAATAGAAACTCTCTTATGTGCCTTATCGATTCGTATAATGTTTATGAACATGATCATCAGCATCGTCCCTTGGTTTAGAACAGATAAAACGGGTTGTAGTAGTACCAAAGCCACTGCCACTACCAAAGGAGCATTCACAGAAAAAAGTTAATAAGTTAAACACTTCAATTTATACACTACCGCAAAATAAGAAAAAAATACGGCTCGTGTTTCAATGCATTGGATGATCTGGTTGTTACCTGATGTAAGGTCATTCACCTATTGATGACGCAGTTCATTGAAACCCAGATCAAGTGCTCTCTTATTTAGCGGTAGTATAAATGTAAGTGATTATCTTATTTACCTTTTACTATGATGGCGTACCGCCAAGTGAAGGCCGAAACCATCGACCCCAATTGCATTAATCTTGATTGCTCTGGGTCAAATGCCACTGGTAGGGTTTATTTGTCACACTGACTCCGTTTTGTTCTCTTTACTAGCATTCTGACTCAGTATTGAAATCAAGAGGTAACAATCTCATTTTCCTTAATCTCCGGTAAGCATCACACCCTTCCCAGGACATTTATAGCAAATAGTGGGTGGATTGAAGTTATACATGACCCTTAGTTGAGTAATATATTGTACAGAGAGAAACACATTGCATTTTCACATAATTAGTGAGTGAAAACGGTGCTTAAGTCTTGCGATTGGTAGAGATTTTCATAAAATGAAATGGTAGATGAGTGCATAAGATGCTGGGATAGCGAAGAAAAAAAATCAAATCACTATCCATACAACCTCGTTCGTTAACCATCAACGATTTATTTAGTGCGAGTATGTTGTACAATTAGAACAATAATAGATGTATAGGCATAGCAAATATCATGCCATTCCTCTCATCTACTCAAAATAAAAAAAATACGCAGAAAACTGCTGTGTTACTGCAATGTTTCTAATTTCTCTAAGGCAACAAAAACTTTTCTTCCTTCAAAGTTGCATCGGTTCTGCTCCAGAACTGTATTTGTCAGACGATGATAGAACGCAAGGCTATGTGAGATTTCTCATCCTGGAGTGACTCAGCAAAAGGATCTTGAAGTGATCATGGATTCTAAACTCTCTTTTGGTGATCACTTTGACAAAATGAAAAACGACGCCGTGTTCCTCTCGGGAATTCTGTACCGCTTCACTGACATTGTCGATCCTCTCCCTCCCTCCATCTCTAATCTATCACCCATTGTCCTCCTTGTTTCAACGTACTGCTCCCCAATCTGGTCTATATCTTCTGATACAAATCTTTCCCCAGTATACTTCTTTCTCCGGATATTGAAACCCTGAGTTTCGTGTCTCCTCCAGGCATCTGGCAGAACTATTATATCCTCTATCTCTTTGAATCGTCTTATGGTCTACCTGAATAGGATCTGTCCTTTTTGTGTTCTGTTTTAAATTCCCTTTCTCGCCGTCCACTCTTATATTTCTCTTTAATTTTTGCGTTCCTAAGAGATCTACTCGTTTGATCTCCTTGCTTTACTATTCCACTCTAAAGCTCTCTCTGGTTTAACGTTCCCTTTTCTTTCTGCTTCCCTCATCATTTAACTCCTTTCAGCCTTCTGTTGATACTTCTTCATTATTCAAAGGCACGTTTATTCGTATTGGGTTGACTCACTCCTAGTGTGACTCCTAGTTTATCTCACTGTTTGTGAAGACTTTGTCCTATATTTAATTTTTTATTTATTTAATTTTCCTGCTTGTTTTATTTTCGCTATGTACTGGAGTTTCTGCTGGCCGTGAAAATTTAATAAAATCAATAAAAATACCCTTTTTATGCAATTCTTCCTTGCAGTCAAAATTCCTTCATTGCTCAGTCATTATCGACTCTTTCTCAACACTCATATGTTTCTCATGTAACCCATTATAGATGCATACATTTTTATCTCCAGAAATATTATCGGATAATTTTTTGTAAGACCTTTTTAACATGGATAACTTAAATGATTAACGTGTAGTCCTTTTAATAGTATTCGTTTAGATATGACAGAGATATCCCGTTAAACGGAATTCCGCTCCAAATTTATATAATTCCTCATACTATTCCAATTGTCATCTGCAAAGCTTTAATTGTCGCACAAGAGAATAAAAAAATCCCGATTTTTGGAAAGCCGCAGTGAAAGTCGGCATTTCAAAATTTACGGAATAATCGCCGTTTCTGGCTATCTTAAATTATAAACTTCAACCTCACAAATCACCAGCGAGTGGAAAAAAACAATTCCGAGCGGTAACCAAAGCGCGAGAAAGGGACGTATTGGTTTCTTTTTCCTTGGACCCAAAATGCTGCCGCCACTATCTGCAAAATTTACGGCGCCCAAAAGTGATTCTAAATAAATGGGCTTATGCAAAATTAATAGGGAGCGATTTTAACCGCCGGACTCTTTAAGGTTTAACGCAAACGTGTATGTTTCTCCATGTGTGGGGCGTTCAGAATTCTCAATTAGTGTGTTCACGTCTCATTTAGGTGGAATAGTGGTCGTGTAATTGGCTAAATGTCATCTAAACATACGATATAGTTAGAATTGTGTGGGTACTCATTATGTCGAGATTGATACACAAGATTTGAGATTTTCTCACTGTTCTACTGCACATACAGTATTTAGCCTAATGTCAGAACTGCTTGCACCCCTTCAATGTAAACTACAAAATCTCCAGAGAGGGAATGAGGCTTACTAGGCTAGATGAGGAGTGAGGTAGTTTACCACATTACCTCTTACCTAATTACATAATATTTGCCGGCGTTTGCGTGATGAGAATATAGTAATATCAGGAGGGACACTATTTTAATTACTCATACCTAGGTAATTTAAAATTTTGAACTGATCTGCACATTCAGTACCGAAATATTGTAATTGTAGAGTGTTATGAGAATAAACAGTTTCCGGATTCACGGTACGTTGGTTTATTTTTCAATTACCGACGGCATTTCGGAATTTGGACTTACATTGTAATTTAAATTGGCCGAATCCCGAATTAATCCTCATTTGCATGAAAACGAAACGATTGGTAGACCTCAGGGCTCGTCATGGCCGATTCAACCCCCGCCTGTCCTTATCGATTTTCAATTGTATGTTTTCATTATACGTATTTGCAACATCATGCGTAATTCTATCAGGCATACTAGCTAAATTTTAATTGAATCGCAGATCTACAAAAATCGAAGATATTGATGCTTAATTTAATTCTGAGGTCTACGGTTACTACCATAAGATATTAATCGGTGTATTGCGTGGTGCATAAGATTGAGATGAAAGGAAATTCGGGGTTCATTCTTTCTGTTGCTTTGCCCGCTAACTCATGGCAACAGCACATTGTGTTGCTGCGAAAAAGGATCGTATAAGGTTCCCTTTTGTCTCTATTACACGTTTCGAAGGCTTCTTTCGGGAGGCTGGAAGAATACACATCGTAAGCGTTTACGGAAATTTTCGGTAAAACTAAATGGAATGGTATCGTATTTGAAAGACCAGTTGATGTAAGTTTAAAATGAGAATTTTCTATGTTGTTTATCGAATGCCACAATAATCTTCCTCTTCATAAAACTTCCGTATCTCTAGTTTGTTTACGATTATAACACATTTATAAAATGTGGTTCTCAAAATAAAGGAATGAAATTAAGATTCTTACTCGGACAAGTTTTCACAGTTGCCTTGTTCTATCCATAATTACCTTCCTCCACTAACAGAGTATACTCTTCCCATCGGAGTAATTTATATTTGCATTAACTTTTATGCAATCTTTTGGAAACATTTTATGCAATTCCACCACGCAATTCGGAGTAATTTATATTTGCATTAACTTTTATGCAATCTTTTGGAAACATTTTATGTAATTCCACCACGCAATTCGATTTTTGTGGAAGGAGCTGTACATTAGCAAGATACTAAGGCAATTTGAGGAGTTATAACAGCAGTAAAAAATACGCCTTACCATACTCGTTTGCTCATGTATTCGGCCATTTCCTTCTCGACCGACCACAGCTTTGCTACACAACGCGTCCAAAACGTCAGCAAATTCCACTTCCTATAACATTACCAACAGGGAACGGAGATAGCGAATACGAAAGAAAGGGATCGCGGAATTGCCGGATGAATGGTGAACTCTTGAAAAGGGTCTCTAGGAGACGGCGTAGGGGTACGGAGGGAAAGGGATGGATGAAATTGTTAAGATCCTTTGGCGTGAAAGGACTCGGATAGGATGTGAATGAAGGTCAATCCAGGCGTACGAATGGTTGGCTGGACCAAGATGTGTGGCTTCTCGCTGGAAGATGGATGAAACCCGGGGGATGGCTGAATCGGGGCGGAATAAAGGAAAAAAGGCCGTTCTCACTTTAGTGCGGAAGGGGAGATAGACAATGCGGGGGGAAGGGTAGGTTTACGGGGGAGAGCGGAAGGGGACGAAGGGTCGTAGAAAAATAATGGAAGGAAGAAAGGAAAGGTAACGAAAAGTTTGCGACATGAACAGAATAATTTGAGGACATACTGGGTAGTTTAGGCGAGTTCAAAATTGCAAATGCATGTAGGTCAGGAGCTGCTGTGCTTCATGAGAGTCGTCCACATACATGAAATGAAACCGCTAGGTATCCTAGGTCTAAAGGAGCATCGTTTTCTTATTGATGGTATAACAAAGAATGCATTCTGGTGGGCCAGATATGGCTTTCTGGTCGTATTTTGGGGGACCCTGATCAAGTAAACAAATGTCTCGAGCAGTAAAATCATGACAATATGATTTTATAAGTATGAACGACCAGTAGAGTCCGTTATCAAATTGTTAACACTAGGCTCAGAGAGCACTTCAAATCACTATTATCTATCAGATATAATATTTCAATAGTCAGAGTAATTAATCGGAAAGTTGGAGACCCGAGTTGAAGCCCCGATCACGCAAGACATTTTTCATGAGAAATTTCATTAATTTAGCCATGGGAATTTTCCTTGGTGTACGCTTTTATGCAAAGTCATCTTTCAGCACTATCCTTGTGTTTTAACTGTAGTTTTTAGAGCACCGCAGAGAACAAAAATAAAAATGCTAAGTAGTTTTCATAATATGTATTAATTAAGACAGGTTTTTACAATATGTAGCCATCTTAGACGCTGAAATCGCTCTTAATAATCAACATAAACAGGCGACGGTTTGTATTAGCTCCGAAGCAATGACAATGGCTTGACGAGAGTATGCAGGAGACTTTGGTATTCCTATTTTACTCTCTTAACCAACTTAAACAAAATGTTCAATAAAATAATTTTGATAATATTATTTAATATTTTAGTTTTAATTAATATTCTTCAGTGCATTGTTTATTTATAAATTACCACATCAATTACAGTGGTTCAAAGGCTGCATAAATTAAATTTATAAAATTAAACAAATTAAATAATTTATATGCGTTGAAGCTTCTTTAGCAAAGAAGCGTTAAATTATCAATTTATGTACTCTCCCCACAAATGTAAATTGCTCTCCGAAATAACTCTGACTTTATTTAGGAATTAAGCCAGGTTAAACTGAGATTCTAGGGTTAAGAGAAGTATTGTTGACTAGGAGTGTTAACTTTTGCGACTTCTTTAGGAAAGTATTACCTGTTACTAACTACCATTGGAAATTATTTTTTCTGTGATATAATTTATTGCGCAGATTTTCGATATATTATATAGATCGCCATGCATTTATCATACAGTAAACGAGGAAAAAGTTGAGGCATGAAAACAAACTTCAATGAAATGAGAATTAGCAACTTCTGCAGTTGACAGATAGACTTTCGCGAGTGAGGGAAAAATATATATTCGAAAATACGATTTCATGGGCTACTTTGATTTTTTCGCATCTTATTTCTTATACTTCCGATAAAATTAGCTTTTAGTATATGAAAATTTCATTTTAAAACTCCAGACAGCTTGTCTAAAATTTACAAGTGAAGAATAAAAAAATGTGAAGCATTTTTACTTTACTTGCGTATACCTCTTTACATCCATAGGTTAGATTTTATATTCTTCCGTAACTTGCTCCAGCCATATATAATCATGGCTGTAAACCTTGTTATTATTGCTATGGAATTTTCTAATTTTACTTCCTTCCAATTCCACTCACCAGGACGGATTCAAACGTTAGCTACTATATACGATCGCGAAATATTGAAGTAATGACGTACACGCTAATAGAATACTCGTTCCCTGGAGAGTCTTACTTTAATGATATCTTTTTTTGGTTGATGAAGCTTAAAAGTTCTTCGAATTACATTTTTACATTAATTATAGCTACTCAGAAACGACATTCTTCCTACTGCTCCATGGTGCTTGAAAGATCTTTCATGTGTCTTTTTATAATAGATAAATCTCTTACTCACTTATCACTGAACTTTGCTTGTGATGTAATATAACAGTTACTGGAGCACTAGTGATACCGAATAATGACTATTTGATTCACTCCTATTAGATTTTATGGAAGTTGCTATTCTTGGGGATAAATTTCTACTTGTGGGTGGATATTCTCCATTTGTAATATTATAACTCAGTAATGAGGGTAAAGATGTTTTATGTCACTCCTGATCTTTCCTAGCACAACTCACTTACTAAAGCTTTTGTAAGAGGCTCAAATCGTCCATCGAACTCAGTACTTTACTTATGGTAAATGGAAGGATTGCGGAAAAGAAAAACTTTGCGGTTGTTTTGTCTCGCACGTGAAAACAATACATGACCATTATGTTGGTATTTTTGTTTTTTGGCGAAAGTCCCAATGTCAAAAAAGAAATCGATTGTGAGGAATTTAGCCAAATTGTACGTATTTCTGTGATTCAGTCCATATTCCTCATCTCATCATACCTCGGCCTTGTATTCGTAAGGAATTTAGTCTTAACCCCAGCAATTTCTCGGGAAAAAAATCGGTTTCGTCTGGTTGTTCCAGCGCTCTTTCAAAAAATGAATGCTTGGAGATCTGTTCGCATATCTTTTTCTCCTCTTTCTTTAACCCAGAATTGGAGAAGCCGTGTTTCACACATGGATATTTTCTTATCTTCGCAGCGGCCTGACGAAAAGAAAGTGAGCGTAATTGAATTTCGAAAACAATGGTATTATTTCCCGTTCCAGTTTCCACCTCATTCACGCAATCGCGTATTTTCTCCCATAAAGTAGCGTTTGATACCACTTGGGCCCATGTTATCAACGAAGTGATTTTCGAGCGATAGTAATGTTCTGATATTCGAGAATTGCGTTTGTTCGATGATTTCGGTCATTATTTATGTTCGCCGGGAATCAAAATCTGCGGGAATGAGGTATTTCAAATAATGGAGAAATACATAAGAAGCAAAGCAGGTCTATATTTATCTCTATATACATTATGAAAGGAGATATGGACTGGGTTATTATTATAATAGAGATTTAGAGCAATTCTTGAGCTGTTACGGTGATGGCGAGATTGCGCTGTGAACAGTTTGAGGGACAGAACAAAAACTTTAGAAACCCAGTTGTTCTGGGAAGAGCAAGATATGTACTTTATTACCCAAGGTCAAGGAGCTGAAGGGACAGGTTAAGAATGGAAGCTCTATCGTAAAAAATACTCGGACTGCTAGGATCATTTCGCACGTAGGTCCCCACCGGGAATCGAACCCGGGACCGCTTTCACCAAAGTCGAACGTGTTGCCCACTTGGCTATCCGGGAGCTCAGGTTAAGAATGATTTGGGTAAGAAAAATGCTTTTAAGATGGGGTAGGGCCGAGTTGAAATTACGAAATCGTTGGAGTAAGTGAAAATGGCTGCGTTATGAATATAATGTCTGAGTCAGATAAAAGCTCCAAATAGCCTATGAATATAATAGTAATTTTTTTAAATACGGTTTGCTACAGGTTGACTGCGTCCTGAGAATCGTTGAGAATCCCTGTCTCTCGGTAATCCAATAACCTGATCCATTCTTTCTTACGTATCTGTAAATGTAAGTGGAGTAAGAGTCGCTTTCATCGGTATCGATTCCTTACACTTCAGATAAAGTAAAGATTAATTGTAAATATATGTTACTAGGCGACGCCTGATTAAACGAAAAGATTCCACCCGCGTCGTGCAATTATCACTGTGCAATAATTAGGGTCGAAATCGTCAAGTCAAGCGCATGCGACAAAGCGTGTAAAACTGTTCAAAGCGATTCCAACGTCCAAATCCGGCTCCGCAAACAATCGGACGGGAACGCGTTTGTTTGAATTGACACATAAAAATACGGAATCGGAATCATCGCGTCGATACGGAATGCATTGGTAAATATAAACACGGCCACTCAAACTATTTAATCCCTCGCAATTAGCGAAATGAGTTTGGGTCATCGAGCATCGGATGTTTTAAAATCAAAATCAAATTTTTAATGAGCTTCGAAAACAATTCATTTTGGTTCTTTTTTGTCGATTGATTCTTTGCGTAAGCTTTGGCATGGGTTTGATTAAAATCGCATTTTTCCAACGAACCGAATCGACTCGCCAAGAGAACGAATATGGGAATTCGCGATCAACTGACTCGTGAAACTGGGTTACCCTAAAAATAAGTGGGAGGGGAGTAAATACTCATCGACTACTGGAAGTTACTCTTTTTTTTAATGTTTAATTTGAGGCAACAAATTACTAACTATTTGCGTTGGAATTGAATTTCAGGAAAACTGTTTGAAAGGGTTTTCAATTTTGAGCGAAGAATATTTGGTACGAAATTGGTTTCTTTTGTCGTTATCCTTGAAGACGTAAAGAAAGCACGGTTACTGTCTTATATGAGCCCTATATCAGAGAGTTATATTCCCGAAATCCTTATTTCGATTTATACATTCTTCTGAATGTCCTTAGTTTAGCGGCGTAGCGTTTTCATATTCCTCTGATGATTCATTCAGTCAAAATTGTGCATGTAATAAAAATTATCGTATGCAGTAGAGATGTTATTACTAGAAGTGTTTCTACAGCTTAGGCCATTTAGCACGTAGCTCCCGATCGGGAGTCGAAACCGGGGCCGCTTTCATCGAAGGCGAAAGCTTTGCCCACTTGGCTAATATAGGAGCCAATTATCGTATGATTTACTTCAAAATATCCTCCTGGTTGAAATAAAATTTCATAATTTCCTTTTTGAATTTACGTATGTCAAATGATATGAGGTACAAAATACTTTGATTGGTCTAAACAGTTACAGTACAGTAATGTATGCGGTAATTGATAGTATATCTTGAAGTGAGATGTGTGGCAAAGGTTTAAATGATGTTTAACTGATAGAGAATGAATCTTTTGGAAAGTAAGTAAAATAAGACGCCTGTAAGGGGATAGCCCCTTATGGCTCAAGAGGAACGTTTTTACAGCATGCATTTTTATATTATTATAATATGGCTTATTTTTACAGTATGTGGGTAGTAATCTACTATGCGCGTCTAAAAAAATCTAAATTCCACGTCTAAAATGTTGCATCTAAATTCAATTCGCATTCATTCGAGTTAGCTCATCCCCTTGGAATGTTCAGTTCACCGTCCCTTATGCGCAGATAACATCATTGTGCGATTTTTAATATTTACAATCTTTTGTTACGCTGTTGCGACCGAATCCCTTGTTTTGCATACCTAAATTTTTCATTCGTGAGTTATGAAGCATTCCGCTGCGGTCAGGTTATGGGGGAGGGGATAGAATTCGAAGATCAAAGCAGGAAAAGTCGGTAATAGAACCTCATTAAAAATTAGCTCACCAATAACGAGCTTCGATAGCGATACTTTCAATTCGGAAACATAATTGCTATTTTCACGTCATCTCCCGATAAAATTATAAAGAGAAAAGGGAAAATCACAGCATTATTTTGATGTGTCACGTTTTCGCAAAATGACGCTTTCGTTTTTATCTTCGACATTCTGGAAATCCAGCAATGGATTGCGTTTAATTCATACTTTGACTACCGCGCACAATTTGCGGTTGTTGAGAATTCCCCATTTTTCTGTCTCGTTAAAGGGAGTCGCCATTAATTCTGTTGAAGGAAGTAATTTTCGTAATTTGGTATGCCCTTTCGATAATTGCAGGTTAATGATTCCAGGTTGAATGAGAGATTCATTATAAGTACGCCCTTTTCAATTTACCTTTGCGGTTACCGGAACTGTACAGTCACTGAAGAATTGAATGCACGAGTTAGTCACGAGGCAGTGCCGTTAATCACAAAACTATCTATAAAAGTATCCGTTCGTGAACGTTTTCCTGCTAGTCTACGTTAAAATATAAGGAAATGGAACCAAAACAGTCAATTCTTCACTCATTTAGAAAAAAATTGTTGAACTGTTTCTGCAGTTCATTTAACCCAAGAGAAACTTATAAACAAGCCGTGCGAATTTTCATATGTTTTCTGAAGGATGATTAAATTACTACAAGATTTTACTACCATATGCACCTTTGCTCTTCGTCAGGACGTCTTGATTTGATCATATTCGTAATCCTCACGGAAATCCCAAGTAGTAAACATCTTTTCAGGATTAAATCATTTACGATTGAAAGGTCAGCCGGACGTTACTTGGCAAGATTGCAAAGTAGATTCGAAATATAGCGTACTAAAAAATTGCTGTAAAAATATTGTTTGCACAATCTACTATATTGCTGTTGAATATTGTTTATACAATCCATTTCTTTTCAAATCTACTTTGCAAACTTGTAAAGTAGATTATATTTTATAGTGTAATAAAAATTGATTTTAAATTATTGTTTATTATAAGAAAAAAAATTTAAGTGAAAATTTAGATTCAATTACCGTTTTAATGTCAACAAATCTGGAAACCACTCCCCTTAAAATTGAGAAATATTCCGTCAAACCGATGCATTCGAAATTTGGATTCATTCAATTTAAAGGTTATGCTGCAACGCGCTCACCTCAAGCGCCACGTATCTCAGGTTGAGAGGCATCAATCACACCGTGTTCTCCATTAAGAAACCGTATTTTATTCGTCAAAGCACTCTCTAAACTTCGGCAGCATCCGGAGGAGGAGATGCACCCTTTAGCACTAGATAATTCAGATCCCTCCGCCGTCAACAACCAGCAAACCTCGGCGAAAAAAGTCACCCTCGCGAGCGCGCCGCAAAGTGTTACAGAATCCTGACAAAACAGAAACACCCTTGAGTAAAAATGCTAAGAGGTAGTCTTGATAAACCAGCACGCAGGAACACAGGAGTTCCAGAAAGTGAGATTAGCCGGGAAGGAGGAGTTGGAACTTGGGTCTTAAGACTCAATTCGGGAAGGGTTAAGACGATAAAGGGTGGGAAGAATTGGTTTTTTTCCGTGGGGATGGAAAGGGGAAGGTTTTTCAGGGGGATGGAAAAGTTAGGGATATTTACCCCATGGTGGAGTGAGTGGATAGGGAGTTAAAGGGAGGGGACGAAGGGGAGATAAAATTGAGACGCGGAGATAAGTAAGGAAAGGGAAAACAAAGTGAGCAAAGGTTTGTTGTTTTGGAGAAAAAAGTTGAGAGTTTTAAGGACTGGGATTTTCTTCATTCTTTATTGCTTTGACCCAAATTTTCTTTCGCAGCCTCCGGGAGAATGCGCCGCGGTGGTTAAGGCGTGATAAGCGAGGGATGAGAGATAACATAAATAACAAATCGTATTGGGTAGCGAATTAAGGGGTTGCATTTTAAAAGTAGGATTATAATTGGAGTCTTCCTAAAAGTTATTGCTTGAACTTTTGTTCCCTTTTTAGCTTTTCAGGTTTAATTTTTTCGAAAAATTCTTGGAAAACTTTAGCAACACTATCTTATTTCCATCAACTTTTAAGCATTTTTGCTGTAGATCAAGTGATCCTTTTTGTGCTGCAACCCCCGAGCATAACTATGAAAACAACTGTGTTTAGCATGTACTTTCTGTAAATGTAGTACGTATTTTTATGAAATATAAATATCGTTTTTGCATAATCTTCGCATAATTTAATGGTAAACAATACCTTGCGTGCTAAGTTTTTTAACCTTGAAGTTTATTAACTTAACCTGTCCTAAGTTTATTAACTTATACTGTCATTATTGATTTCAAATTTATAACAAATTGGATCTAAAAATAATTAATTTCTATATTCTTTTTCCATTTTGAATTCAAGAAATTTTTCTCACGGAGCAACCCGTAGAGATATTTTTAAATCGAAGCATAATTTTAGTTTTATAATTCGAAAGTTGGATAAAATCATTTTCAATCCCTTTCTTTAATGTAGATTGAATGTCTCCAAAGGATAAAAAACTTAAATTTGAGCTATGTTTAACTTAATTTTATTGAATGGTTATTTTCGTCTTGACTTGACTTAAATTAGCTTGAATAGGATTATAATCCTTACGTATCGCTAAAAAAATCAAAACTACCGTTTCTTTTTTACCAAATAAATTTCGTTATAATGATCAGGCACAGACGGCATCGATCACTATCTTTCTCCTCTAAGCAAAATTTTTATGAAAAGTAATTGTTTTCCAAGACATACTAATCATTTTATTAGGTTTTTGGGCTTTGTTCATGATAAACCTTATAATTCCTAGCAAACAAACTGGTGGACGCAGGTATCCATAAAAAGCAACTTCTGCAGAGTTATCCGACACCCTTTAACGTAGTTTTCCAATTAACATGTTACTGTTTGCTTATGATGGAATTCATGCGGATCTGCTGATTAGACAAGTCGGGTAATGTACACAAGTAGAGATATATGTTATGTTTTTGAGTAGAATTCCATTGAAAATTCACACGTCTAAGCATTAAAAAGTCTTGCTTGAATAAATATACGCCAGCCGACTAAAATGTTTAGACCAAGAAAATGAGATTTCCACCGCGTTTTAAGGGATGAATATGTTTATGGAGAAAGAGGCCCGGAAAATATGACAGGAAATTGAATACCTTATTTATGCAACCCATCCCTAGATGACGTAATCCAATGTATGAATAATGCTGTTCATTTACGAAACACCAAGGGAATGGTAACTGACGGAAGTGTCTATAAACGGCGTCGGAAACTGTTATCGGATCATCCGGAAGGATATCCTTTTAACGGGATGGGATAATATGCCGGCAGGATAAAAAGCTGCATGCCAGTAATGAACAGACCGCGGAGGAAGGACTTCGGTGTCGGAAGAGGACAATATTAAAATATTTCTCGTAAGGGTTTCGTTAAGAGGATGTGGGCGTGTAGGGAAATTTTCCGATTCACCTAAAAGGAAGGGTTTAGCGGAGGTGAAAAAAGGGTAAAGGGATGTTAAGGGTAAGGAAGTAGAAGGGAAGAGTTTTTTGGAAAAGGGGACTGGGAAGGGATTTTGGGTTTGAAGCACTTAGCCAGTTTTCAAGCCGCCTAATGGTGGTAGTTGCATCCCATTGACTTAAATATTTAAGCGGTTAATGAATTCATGAGGGGTTTGGATGGGTCGCTAAGAGGATGAAGGAATTTTAGCGAGATGAGAGAGTGGCTGAGTTTTGCAAGGAAGAGGAAATCCTTCCACGAAATACTCCGTCCTTTTTCGATTCTCCGATTCTTCGAAGTTTTTCCATGAAAAAATTTTTGCCTGATTTTTTTTTGTCCGGCGACCTCTTTATTTTTTCGCCCCGAGGAGGCAATAAGCTCTCCGTCGGATCTGATATTTAAATGAGTCCCCCACGGAATCGTCTTAGGTCCCCAAAAGTTGCGGTTCCAAGTGGTGGTATACCGCACTCTGTCGGTTTCCCTCTCTGATCCGCAGTTGTCGCTTTTTACAGAAGCATTAAATCTTAATTTTCACGGAGTTGATCCAAAATTTGGCTTTTTCTCCACATGTGTTGAATGTTCAATAAATGAATTAGTCCTTAAGTTTTGCGATGAAAGAGGTGATGATTAAAATACAATTTATTCTTACGATTTCCATGAATCATTAATATCATCTTCTAATCAATACATGCTAAATGATGATGAATTTAGATGTATGGAGTAAGTATCTTTCTCTTTGTCAAGCAAGATCGAAAAAGTTATAAAATTTCCTTCGGACGTGGGATTTTCAGCAAGGGATCAAATGAATATTAGTGGCTCTCCATGTTTCGTAAGAACTTTCTCTTGTAATCATTTATCACTTCACAATTACAAATTAATACTTGCCATTGGCCTCTCTTTCGGAATTTCATACAGCAGACTGTCATAAAATAGACCAACCCCTTGTTTCCCAGTAGGTTCCCATATGCTGAAAAGCATTATAAAGAAAGTTTCATCGGTAATAATGCGATAAGATGAATAGTAAAACATTTAAAATGTTAACCTCTGCACCAGTTTGAGTCTTTATATTGATCGTGGTATAATCATATTTTGATTGCAAAATATTCTATTCACGACACGACTTGGACGAATGACTTAGATTCGCCATTTTCAGTATTTTGCTGATTCTGAATCTCGATCGAAAATCCGCAACGCTTAATAAAAAATTTATATACCTTTCTACGCGATTTTTTTGTATACACGTTCATTCGTTTCAATTCATCAAATTTTACTTCCGCTCCCCGCGATGAAATCAACTATTTCAATTCTTACTTCCAAAAGTTATTTTTTCCTTTATGACGTGAAATAGCCCCTTAAATCTAGCTTCAACTGTTGGAAACTTTGGAGATGTTACGCGTGAGATTAAGGAGCGACGGCATAAACCTTCACGGGGACATTAATAGAATCATAGAGCCATAGCCACTTTTTTACGCCTGCCATATTTCGACGAAGTCAATGGAAGCCTCCCAAGACTTTTTTCCTCCCATCATCTTCCCAAGCATCCCCCTCCCGTCGCCGTCAAATTAACGTCTCCGTGCATCCCCCCTCCCGCTCCCCCGGAAACCATCTTGCGCGGACACCTCAACATGCTTCCTCTCAGAAAACTCTCTGGTGGTCTCCCTTTCCACCGTTGTCTTAAGCTGACCAAACAACCGTAACTTTCCCCTCTCCAACGCCGCCAGTAAGTCTCTAGAACTCGGCACACTTCCCCCTTCCTTTCACTTCTGTTTATTGTCCTTGCGCTCCCTTTCCCAAGTCTGCGAGGCTTAGGTAAATCATCGGCCTCCTCATTCCTCCCCTTCTCAGTTTGCTTTTATATTCTCTTCCACGTTTTTCAACCTGGACGTGCGGGGGTGCGATAAATTCTACACCTTTTTAGGTTCGATGCGGAGTGAATTATTTGTATGTCGACCCTTTTCGGCGACGTCTTACTTTCCCTTTTCCGCCACGGAGTTCTACGTCACTTAGAGGTGCCTTGTTGAAAGAATTCTTCTCTCTCACTCTCTCACTTTCTAGGAGCTGACTTTTCTATTTTGCTAGGTGATAAATTTTTGGCGTGAGCTGTATTATTTACGGGAGGTTCTGCTTCCGAGTCAATGATTGCAGTGGAAAGGGTTGTTAAATTTCAGTTAGACGGTGCGCGGTAAAAATCTTAAAGCATGTATTAAGTGTATCTTGACATTTTATATCGTGAAAAATTTTATGGATGTAAATAATGGTGTGTTTTCTATTTTAGGACTAAGTTTCACGTGATAAGCCATATGAAATTGATAAAAAAGGGGTAAATAACCTTTTTTCCTAACGTCTCTCTGGCAAAAATGGCACGCAGTAGTTATAAAATTCAGCGCAGGCAAGGTTTAAAGATAGCACAATTTAAAACAAATATTCGATCGTAAGATAAGAGGCATACGTGAACAACTTGAAAATTATCATCGTGGTTTTTTTCAAGTTATCTACAAATTATCATTTCATAATTATTGTAACCATCATCAGGCTAGTACAGAAATAGAAAAGCACATTTGGAACGACTAAAAACGTCTATCAAACTCATTTCTAATGAATTCACTAGTTTTGTATTTACTACGTCGGAAGATGCTCGAATATTCTATGAACATCATTGAGGTTGGCAAACTGTGAAGGAATGGATATAAGTTCTACCAAAATTCTCAAGTGTGCAATAAAAATGAAATTAATGCTATTCAAAGAACTGTTTTATGTTTCTAAAATCTACCACTAGCAACTCTTACGTCTTTCCTATTATGAATGTGGATGGTAATGAATAAACAAGCGGATTATAAATGCTTCGGGAATTTCGAAATTATTATTTCAATTCTCGTCATTTGATGTCAATAGGGTAAAACGATTCTGATAATTTAGCATCGAATAAATAAAGCATTCACTTCATTTAGAAGGCATCAAAATCCGCTTATTTTCTTTAAATGTCGTCGTTTGTGTTTTCACGTTTCTAACCATTATTGGAATTGACTTCTTTCGGCATTAAGTCACACATAATCCGTTGGAATTTTACGTAAAAATATTTAAAGATGGTTTCAAAAGTAGGAGGCGTAAAAAAACAAGTATAATAAAGGTATTAGAGATTACCTTTCTTGATAAGTTTTATTAACGAATGTTACGGAAAATTTTACCCAAGGTCCGGTGACATTTTGTGCTAATGCGGTTATACTGACCTCACTGCGTAAAAAATCCCGCACGCACTTACGTACGTGACCCCGTTCCCCGCTCTAGACTAAAAAGCTTCTAGCCATAAATATTGGTGAAACAATTTTCGAAAAAAATTCTGCATGAATTCCTTTTACTTGTAATGTTGACCTCACTGCGCTCTGGGCATTTGCCCTACTCGTCTCTCCACCTCCGTGGCTCTACGCCAATGCAGTACTGAAGAGAGCATATTCCTGCTTCTACATTTCGTGAGGAGCAGACGGCTTTTTCTAGTATTATAGGAGCTTCAGTATTTCGTCACTAAGATTTTCTTTTAGTGTGGAATGCAAAATCCTCCTAGTAGATCTTATAGAGTTGAATTATTTTTTATTCTTCGACTTTCTTATATTTTCTTGTGGAAACATCGATTTAAAATTCTGTAAACTCCGTGTTTTTAAGCTGCAATATGAAAATACTCAAACATTTTGAGCGTGGATCAAGACGTTCAAAATTTAATAATTATTATTAAGAAAATATTTCATAAGCACGTTTCAGTTATAATAACGACAGTAATAATAAAATAATATTTTTTGAGCGTGATTGAGACTGAACATATCCTATTCCATCTAACTCATGATACATTTATGTATTTGTTATATATTCTCGGCGAGGACTGTTTTATTATAGAATGGAAAACTTTATCTCATTTCTATCATGGATTTCCTATTTAAATTCATGGCATACTCTGTAAGTGTTGACTTTATAATGCTTCTCCAATCAAGGCCTCTTCCTTCTTGCCTTCTTGCGAAATTAATTCAGTAAAGGTTGTCTCTTTATAAAAATCTCAAAGCAGACCAAATTTAATTATTTTCTAAGAAATAAAAAATTTTCACATATGGAATAACAAGTGTGAAAAATAGCGACACGACTGGGACTCGAACCCAGGTCTTAATCAATACATGCTAAATGATGATGAATTTAGATGTATGGAGTAAGTATCTTTCTCTTTGTCAAGCATCCATTTCTTTTCAAATCTACTTTGCAAACTTGTAAAGTAGATTATATTTTATAGTGTAATAAAAATTGATTTTAAATTATTGTTTATTATAAGAAAAAAAATTTAAGTGAAAATTTAGATTCAATTACCGTTTTAATGTCAACAAATCTGGAAACCACTCCCCTTAAAATTGAGAAATATTCCGTCAAACCGATGCATTCGAAATTTGGATTCATTCAATTTAAAGGTTATGCTGCAACGCGCTCACCTCAAGCGCCACGTATCTCAGGTTGAGAGGCATCAATCACACCGTGTTCTCCATTAAGAAACCGTATTTTATTCGTCAAAGCACTCTCTAAACTTCGGCAGCATCCGGAGGAGGAGATGCACCCTTTAGCACTAGATAATTCAGATCCCTCCGCCGTCAACAACCAGCAAACCTCGGCGAAAAAAGTCACCCTCGCGAGCGCGCCGCAAAGTGTTACAGAATCCTGACAAAACAGAAACACCCTTGAGTAAAAATGCTAAGAGGTAGTCTTGATAAACCAGCACGCAGGAACACAGGAGTTCCAGAAAGTGAGATTAGCCGGGAAGGAGGAGTTGGAACTTGGGTCTTAAGACTCAATTCGGGAAGGGTTAAGACGATAAAGGGTGGGAAGAATTGGTTTTTTTCCGTGGGGATGGAAAGGGGAAGGTTTTTCAGGGGGATGGAAAAGTTAGGGATATTTACCCCATGGTGGAGTGAGTGGATAGGGNAGCTCAAATTTTTCAGCAATCACGTAGGGTTTCTTCGCATATGTAGTTAGTTTACAGTAAATTTTCACAAAAAACTTAACTTTGCTAAATCGTGGAATCTCAGTAATTAGTCGAGCAGCTCTCCATCGTCCACCTACCCTCAAAATAAAGCGGTAATTAAGTATTTGGAAAGCAAACGACTACTCAACGGAATAATGTTTATGACCGTCCATGTTTCCTTTTATTATAAATAACTTTCTTGAAAGGAAGGAATTAGCACGGGTTGTGATGACAGCGACATAAAAACCCCTTTAGTATTGTTTCATACTCAATCCATTCACTGACTTCTTAACCTAGCTTTTAAAGGTAAGTTAACTCGGCTTACAAAACGTTCCTCTCCTAACGTGTCTTAAAACAGTCTTTCTCTCTATATCCCTCTTTCTCTCCATTTCCTCTACATTTTTCCCTCTCGTCCTTGGAAAAACCTCTTTCGAGAGTGGCTTCCTTTCCCTTCCCAGCAAATTTCAGAGTGTGGATTTTTCACGATCCCCGTAAACTCAGCACTCTGGCTTTTCCAGCCCTTCCCTCTCCACACACTTCTCCAACCCGCAGCGCATACGGCCGATGGTGCAAATGGGGTGACGTGTGCCCCTGTGTGGAGCCGTGGAAGGGATTTTGGTTTAGGGAGAACGCCGTATATGGAGAGCAGCGTGTTCCTGGATTACCCTCTTCAAAATATCGCAATTTTGACATGTTCTCAGACGCCATCTACATTTCTGTCTACTGACATATACATCTTTTTAGCATTCCATTTCCCTGGCATCTTTTTTACCCTCCCCACGCGCCTCATCTTATTCGTTCATTCATGTTTTCTGTTTCCACCTCACCTTCCGCAGACTCTTCCGAAGGATCTGCAGTGATGACTTTCAAATGTTCCTTATGCATAGAAAAGATAGCGCAAGTCTTGCGTAATAATGATGATGACGATGATGATGATAATAATAACAACAGTAATAAAAATGATGATGATGATGATTATATCAATAGTAATAATAACTTGTATTTACTTACTCTATTTCAGTCAATCTTTACCATTGAGAAAATATAAGACTACCTCAGATGCTTGATTATATTCTCCCAAGACCTACGTATACGCTGCAAAATGTAAATTACATCCACAATGCACCAAATATTTTCTTTGTTTGTGTAAGCTTTTCCCTGCAAAATATTGATTTTCACTAGGGAAATAGTGTAATCTTATCGTTCCCCTCCGGAAATGTCTTTCTCCGTATTGTTTCCCTTGGTTTTGTTTTTCTTGGGATATGAGGCATGTGTAAAAGCATAATCGAGCTAAAAATGTTTTATTAATCGATGAATATTTCCTTCTCCTTCCTGCGGATTTATTGTTAACTTCTTTCACTCATTGTCAATATTCTGAAATGTGCAATCCTTCCCCTATCTAGTTGTGTAGAATGCATTTTCTTTCTCTATATTTATTTTTTTATACTATAACATAGTATGAATGCGTATTTTATATTTCATGCGGATAGGAATTTATATGTAAATAAGTACACACTAAAATCCCGTTTAAAATGCATGTATGTATTATTCTACGATAATTTTTATCCAAGTGGTGAATTAGATGTGTATTTTCAAAAGAGAGAATGAGGAATAGTGGTTATGATATATATTTCCGATATTTACCATCCAGAATAATAATTAAGAAGCTAAACAATCCCAATGAAAAACAAAGATGAAAAAAGTCTGACTGGACAAAAACTCGAACTTGGATCTTCCGTTGGACGAAGACATTATGCCCTTACTTATAAAGTTACCCAAAATGGATTGAGAATATATTCTGGCTCGATAGCGCAATTGGATAAAGCATCTTTCCTAAAGCGGAAGATTCTAGGCTCGTGTCTTGTGACTTAGGACGCCTTAACGTTTTAAGTCACCATTACTCCTTTTCTTGTAGGGAGAAAAAATATTCATAATTAAGAATTATCGAATTTAGAAATTATGATTTTGAAATTTTTCATTATCATTTAATATTTGGATTTCATAGGGAGACTCATGTTACATTTTCCTGTTCTCTTTCATAGTTAGAAGTCTTCACATGGGCAAGAATTCCCATGTTAAATCTAGCTTTCTCAAGAATTTTCTCGCACATATATTTTCCAACAGCCTTCCACAAGAATATCATTTTAGGTCTTACGTCTTCTTATCGCTTGTCTTAAAAATCCCTCATTCCAATCTCACTTCCCTGTCATCCTCTCCCGTTTCCTCTTTGTAATTCCTTTCCTCCTTACCTTTCTCATCCTACAATCTTCGCTCTTCCAGAAATGTCATCTCCACTTCTTCCAACATGTCTATATGTCAAATATTTCTCTTTCCTACTCCTTCCGGTCGCTTCCGTATTCCACATCACGCATCCAACACCTTCTTATTTCCGTTTCTGCACGTATCTTTTCCTATTTCTCCACATCTAACATTCCTCCGGTTGGGCCACTCCATCTAATGCTTAGAGAAAACAGAGTGAAACAGCATGGTGTCTTTTCTTCCAGCAGCTACTCGAATGTAACATATAATTGTATTTGAGTGTCTATTTTAGCATTTCGTTGAAAAATTATTTCCACCATGATAGATTCTTTACTTCTTACACTAAATTTATGAGAGTATATGAAAAATAGATTAAAGTTGTCAGCTATAACATTGTAATCAATATCGTAGCTTGACTCTTAGATGATCGAAGAAAAAAATCTTAGGAAACAATCCGTTTTAATATAGATCTTCAAGTGCAATTCTTCGGAAAACCATCCGCAGTTGTAGTTTCGTTTTCGATGTTCACAGTTTTGATTTTCCGATATCCGTGTATGCTTTCGTCCCGAGCAGTACTATTTTAGATTCCAGAATATTTTCGCCGGTTTTGCCTTCTTTTCCCGCAAAATCCAATACTCGCTCGCACATCCGGAAGGAGAGAAATATCTGATCTGGAATAGGAATATCTACGTCCATTTGGATGTTCTGAAATGCCTGAGAGATGACAGTGTATTTGGAGAGACGCCGCTTCATCAGGTGTACCCTCACACCTCTTCTCAGTGCCGCCAATGGAATGTACGAAAATAAGACTCTTGGAATATTGCATTCGTTCGTAGTCAGAGTAAAGTTCACCATACGAGTCCGTTAAGAGTATATTTTGAATTGTGAGGTATTGGCCGAATTATTGTCAGTATCTGACGACGTTATGTCCACCCTCGTACTGAATTTTGAAAGGAATAGCTCTAAATAAATGGTGTAGTAAAAAGATTTCGCCAAGCTGAAACTATGTTGCCCTTCTGCAGTAATCTTTAGTGCTAAATATATCTCAAAACACAGACCGCGAGCTAAATCCATCATACCGAAGAGTTTTATTGGTGTATTTTGGTTACAACTGTGGTTGTAGCGAAAGTCACAATTAATCAGTTATTAATGAGGAATTTTAGTAATTAAACAATTGCGCGTAATTGATTACAAAAGATGTGTTAAAAACGTATTATGTTTAACAAAATTCAGGAAACTATGCAAAGTAAATCTAAACCCACGTAAAAACCCTGCAAGCCACCTTTCGGCCTGTGGCAGGGGACACCGTGAGTTCGAGTTACATATTTAGCTTATTATTTTCGTGTATCGTTCGCGGAAAGAATGAGTACCTAAAACGACTTGTCCTTTCATCCTTTTCTATTATTTTACGCTCATTATCGGATCGGCTGAAGTCGGTCGGAAGAAATCGGTCGCATAATACCGATCACATCTTACGCAAATGCACTTTCTCTGAATTCATTGAACAATCGCAGTCAAGACCTTAATCTTTTTTTTTCAACAGCTGTTTCAATGGCTATTGATGTAGTTTTCCTATGAGCTACTCATGGAAAATACTCGAAACCATGGCCTGTATACTATAGAGTAATGTGCTATACGGCGTATTGAATGAGAGTTCGGACTTTTCTGACTTCATGAAGAGAGATTTTGGCCGCTAAGGAGTATCTTACGATATAACATTTTCCATAAGATTTAGTCGTTAGGCAACCAACTGTGCTTACTTGTTGAGTGTGTTGCATGACTTCACGGGTGAAAATATTCTTCGCTAGGATAGACAAGATTAAGAAATTTTAAGGCTGATTTTGGACTTTTCTGAGTCCCTACAATTTAAAAAATTGACCCAAATTCATTGTATTTTTTCATTCTATAGGGTAATAACTTAAGAAAATAGTAGGATAGACCAGTTATTAATGTGGATTACGAAAATGAAATTAATCACGTAGTTTGTGAGCAAATGAGAATAAATAGTTTTTGAGGATGGAAGGTTATTAACAAGATATATGAAAGGAAATTAAATAATCGCACCCGACCTAAGCTGAGTTTTACCTGAAAATTTCGATGTGTAACATAAGTATTACTACAAATTAATCTCAATTCAATTAATTGTATTGAGAACAATACTTGCTTAGCGTGACCACGGAGAACCCTAACCCCTGCTGGTGGGAATTCTCCAACGGTTAGTTCCTTCGCAAACAACGGCTATTTGGAGCTTTTATCTAACTCTGATGTCTTACAACAGCCGGGTTCCTTTTCCTTATAGACTTAAATCAAGCTGAAGACATGATCGAAGATGTTAATAGGATCTCCCATAAGAAGCTTTCGCCGATGTTGAAATTGATCGAAGAGTAAAAAAGGAAAAAATAAATAAAATAGTGAAGGAACCGATCCAAACTTTTCAGTGGTGTTTGAAAGGAAGAAAAGATAGCCCCACCACAACTGTTCTGCTCTGAAGGGTCGAACCAATATCGTCATCTAAAGAGGCCAACTCGCTCTCTGTCCCTTACAATCACATCCTCACTCGGACCTTTCACACCCTTTTCTTTCTCTCGCCTTGGGAAGACAGCGGGCGAAAACACCGTCTCGATTTCTCATCCGAATCTCACGTTCTTTCATGCCGTAAAATTCCTCCTCGGCCCATCACACCGACGAGGTAACTTGAGTTCTAACTTGGTTAGTTCTCCACAGTACGGAGAGTCATCTGAGGAAACTTTTTGAATGGAACGAGAGGAATAACAAAGAAGCAGGAAAAGTGATACAAGATCGGGAAGAGTTGAAGCCGTTCAAAAGCTTACGGAATGGAAGGAAAGTTATGGTTTCGATTTCGACACTTTCGATTCGTCTTGCGCCGTTGTGAACATAGGATGATAAGATTGGTTGTTTATTTTCATAGTAGTCTTGATTAAGCGAGGTTCTGTGTTATCCCAGGTACATATATGTGTGATTTGCCTATTACACTTACGTGCATGTACCAGCACACCGCTCAAATTGCTTTTGCTGTAACAGTATCATGCTAGATTACAGATGCAAACGTCAGCGTAATAATCCAGAAATAATCATTAAATAAAATAAGAAATGCATCAGGACTATTGACTTATACATATTATATTATGGTGGTCGATATATTTTTTTTAACTTACTTATTTCAAAGTGATTTTTTAATTGTTAATTCATTTTATGCCACGGCGAGGTATATATACCTCGCCGTGGCTTAAAAATAGCATTTTATGTCATAATTTACATGCGGAATACATTTCGTATTATTCAAATTTTCGATTAACCGAATTGGCCGCGGTCTGCGCTAATACAATCTTTACTATCCCAAGGGGAGAGAAGACTTTCTCTCCGTTCTAGGATAAATACGCATAAGTATATTATGCCGGCTTTCGTAGAACGACATTGTAAATAAATAGAAAAAACTTTGTATTTTCTATACGTGTGTGTACAAAGTGTAGTAAATTGTGAAAATACAAATCTTTTTTATTTCCATATTTTTTCCTTATGTCTGTTACATACCTTCAAAACTTCTTGCATTTTTAGTTTACTTTTAAAGCTAACCTGATTTAATGACATGGGAACATCATGGGAATGGCATCTTTGGGCTCCCAGATAGCCAAGTGGGCAACGCGTTCGACTTCAATGAAAGCAGTCCCGGGTTCGGGTTCCCGGTGGGGGCTTACGTGCGAAATGACCTAAGCTGTCGAAGCACTTTCAACAATACTAATATATTACTGATTCAATGAAGGCCAGCGAAATCGGTCAATGAAAGTAGTAAAGCTTTAACTTCAAACATTCTACAGTAATTGGTTGCAAATGTTTTGTAACGACTTTAAGATTCTTTATAAGTCCTGAAATCCTGCCAAAGCCGAAGGCAGCTTCCAAGGTATGCATGTAGAACTAGAAATAGGAGCGCTTGCAAGAGTTCATATATTGATTAGTGTTTCCTCAACATGCATTGAAGAATCACATTTTTTACATTTAACGTTTGAATTACATTCAGACCTTAAGTACATACATTCACATGGAATTATTCCAGAAATTGATGGATTGATATATTTCATCTCATTCAAGCTCCGCTCTAGCGCAGGTATGGAAATCTTTTATCTCTGAATATTTCTCAGAAATTGCTAAAATTCGTATTTTTAACGTGGAATGTTCAAGATCTTAGCTGAATTACATTTTGATGCAGGCCTTCTCTACATCGTTTTAAATGTGTAAAAGATTCCGGAATGCCATTCTGCTTTCGTAAAGTACTGAGGATCTTTTAACTTCATTTCAAAGAATTGTTTCCCTGTCTTTGTAACTAATCGTATCAGATAATTCCGTGAAAAGAGGCAGTGTCTTCCTAATCGCATTTCTCGTGCCTCATTGAATACCTGTTTTGTTAAATTTTCTGCCGTTATTGAATGAGGAATATATTTGATTCACAAAGAATGCGATTAGGAAACATTAAAGCAGCTTGAAAGATTCAATGCGAGCAATCTATCTATGGGGACTATTCTAAGAAATGCTCAGCAAAGAAAATGTTGTAAAGATGTTGAGTAACTAAAATTAATTATCAATTTATTCTTTTAATTTTAGCTTTTCTTCCAGAATTCTCTAGCTAGATTTACACGTAATTAATTTTTGAATAGGTTTCATTAGCTTCCTCTGCTTCTTCATATTATTAGCATCAGCTTCCTGCGAAGGAATGTGAAACACTTAGACTTCTCTAACTTATCCCTTAATTTAAGGAAGTACTCCCGCTCTCGATTCAGCAGAGAGGGGCTTATTTTCATAATAGCACCCAATTTTAAAAATGTCAAAAATTATTATCTTATTAGACAACGTTCAATATTTCATACTTAGACTGATTTGAAATTAATAGTGCAGAGATAATTAAAAAGTCTTATAAATATCCGAAAATTTCAAAGAGAAGGAAAGCAGGCAATACAACAAACTATGCCAAGAATTCCCGCAGGTATTAGAGGACAAATTCCCTTGATAGAGTTTTAGTAACATTGTTCATCACACAAGTGAAGAATAAATGGAAATTGAATAAGTGTACTGATTTTACGATGTATTGGTTTTAAAGTCACGTAAGTTATAGAAATTCATACACAGTTTATCGGTAAAGTAATACTCGGGAGTTAACAGTGATGTGAACTACGGATGCACCATGAGGAATCTCAAAATCGAGTCGGTTAAACTTGGTCCGTTGGATTACTGAGCTCTCAGACTCTGTCTGGACTTAGAACTGTCACGTCGCAAGAGCTTTAAAAGTTACGAGTCCCAAAGGCCGTCAGTGCCATGTCTCGGCGATTCGTATCACTTACATAAGTTGTACTTCAGAGGACGATTTTAGTATCGTGTACATACAAACCTGTATACGTATACTTTTTGTTGTGCATTTCAGTTCATGTTCTGTTGCTTAACTTGATAGCAATTTCTTAAACTAAGTTTATAAATTTTTCGACCCAAACTGAACTGTTAAAATTCTCTACTTAAGAGTTCTGCTCTGATAATTATTGAAAAAAATTGGTGTTTCTTTATTTATTGAATATTTATTTTCGGTTTATGGTTGAATTACTCGCTTAGTGAAGCAGAGTGAATGATGGTCAGTGAATATCTAGCACTGAAGTGGTGTATTTTTTATGCTCTATATCAGATTTAAAGAGTGGGTATTTTGTTAACTAAATTCAGTGGATGGGATACCTCTAATTGGACCTTCAGAGAACTGGTGTTTGCAATCCGAGAGTTGGCTCTAAGAAAATTACGTGGAGACACTATTAGGAAAATTATGCGTTGCCAGTATCTAATACTTCCAGCTAATATGTAATTATCATCCTTCCTCCGGGAATCTAACCCAGGACCGCTTATTATTTTTTTTTTAGATAGCCAACGCTCATCAGTAGGAAAAATGATTTACTAAGATAGGAAATGGTATTGACATTGTTTAAAAGTGCTTTAACTGCTGAGGTCACTCCGCATAAATGGACCCCCACCGGTAATCGAACCTGGGACCGCTTACAACACGGACGAACGCGCTACCCACTTGAATACCCGGGAGACATAAAGAAGGAACAATTTTCTTCATGAAGTAGTTTTGTTCGTATCTTACAGTTTGAATGGTTCGAGTAACCGAAAATAAGAAAGCGAATTAATTCCGCTTTGGATTTGGGTAGCCTTAACAATGTCAAAGAGTATTCACACGTGTATTGTATGTGTATTAACCCCTTCCCTGACGCAACCGAGATATCTCGTAGAAGAGTGGTTTAAAATCCAGTCGCGCCAGAGAATTCTCGTATTTAGGATTTTCTGCTCTTTCACCATTTTTTACTTTCAAAAAGACATCTCAGTTGAGCTAGTCTAGCGTGCTTTCTTTCATCTGCGTTCCCTGTCTACGTCTCTTTTGCTTTACTCAACATGTGGATTTACTGTAAAAAGGTCACAATTTAAGGAAATAAAGAAGTGTAAAATAATATTAAATCCATCCCAAGGGGAGAGAAGACTTTCTCTCCGTTCTTGGATAAGTACGCATAAGCACACAAATTAACAAGTAAACATTAGGTTTTTCCGAGTCCGACTGATAGAAAAAAACTGTTAGGGAATGATAGTTGTTCAATAATTGGAAATAAATTAGTAAATTCTCGAGTCCCGAGAATTTCCGGGAAATCTTCGAATCCGGAAACAGGAAAGGGCGGGGTTCAAATCGCAGATGTAATTAGGTGAAATACTGATATGCAATATAGTTAAATTTTATTCGTAAAATATTGTTGCTGACGCAAAGGTGACTGCTCCAATAACCACCAAGAGGAGCTCGGGAAACCAAGGTTCTTACTACAGGAGTTAACCGCCGAGAGTGGGAACTCAAATATTTTCAGGTGGAAACTACATGTTTTTCTGATACAAGAAAAAATAAGAGGTTGTGGGCTGCTCAAGAGGGAGGGAAGGGATGGGTGAGTGAAGCCGTCCAGAAACTCGAAAGATGAGCTGTAGGAAAAAGGATTTCGGGTCAGTGGAGAAATCGATGGGGTGAAGTGGATACGTATAAGGAAAAGAGAGAGATCTCGCGCGTGCAAGAGACAGGGGGATTCCCGTGTGAACCTGTCCGAGATGGAAAAATAAAAGTCTGGGAAGAGTCGCGGGAGGGGGCGAAGCGGTGATGGTGTAAATAAGCAAATGCTTCGGCACGGGACGGTTTGACGCGTCCCTTACGAAAGGAAACTTTTATGCTATATGTCTTTATAGGCATTTTTCTGCTCACATATTTTCCAATCTAGCCTACATGGGCTTGAGGGAGAAAATGTCCGCTTAGTTCTTGCCATCGATATGTTTTTTTTGATTCGAGCACCTAAATTTATTAAGCTACGGGGAGTATAATAATAATAATGCGACTTTATCAGGGTGAGATTGAGACTGCCAAGTCTCCTCTAACATTTAGGCCTTCGTCATATAAAATTTGAAAGAGATATCTTCAAAAAGTGCACGAAAGAGAAACAATTGTGGGTTTAAAAAGCATAGGTTTGCAGTTTGGAAATATACACCACTGCAGGGAAACTCATTAGAAGAGTATATAGAAAACCTGAAAAATCTACTGATAGGTTTATACTAAAGGAAAAAAGCAGGTTAAGTTGGATTTGGAATGCAACTAAAATGGCACAGGCACATTGGGACGTGAGCATAATATCTGAAATTAAAATTACATAAATCAGGAAAAGAGCACATTTAAACGATTAAGCCAACAAATTGGGTAAAGAACAGTCCAGTTTAAAATAATGGTAATATATACTTCATAAATGCTTGTAGTTAATGATAACGTATTTAAATCTGCAAATTGGATGATATAGTACTGGATAGGATTTAATAAATATTGAATTGTAAATTTCATAAACACTTGAATTTGTATTTATATACCAATTAATTTCTGTTTGCGTTTGATTTCAGTCAGTGATGCAGTTTTTACTTGCTATCTTAATTTCTTTAACTATCATTGTAATCAGGATAATCGAACATAATCTACTCTTTAACCTATCTGTAGTATTAAATATATTAATAATGATAATACCTTTAGATGAATTTAAAGGCATAATTGACAATTCTATGATCAGTTTATGATATACTAAGTAAACAAATCTTCTTGCACAAACTTTCTTTTAAATACCAATTATTGGTAATTTAAACCTTAGTGATTCAGAGGTATTCTTGGTTAAGGAAACCAAATACAAACTTCAGTCTGCGAGAAGGAGAATCCGAAATCTTTTCCTGTGGATGCGTCGTGAGCTGAGCTCTTATTTCCTCAAGATTCCCCAGGAAATAAACCATAGGAGTATGGATAGAGGAAGCTAGCTTCGGATCTATGGAGAAAATGGCTTAAAAAATACACTATGGGCTATTTTGACGAGGCATCCTTACTCCATTCTTGATACGTGGGTTAACTTCCCTCGCCTCCCTTCTAAGAATGCGGTAAGCCGGGATTTAGGCTACCCGAAAAAGAAATACAGGTACCCTGGCAACAGGTCATGCGATGCAACACCTTCAACTCCTACAATCTCATGTTGTCCCACCTTTATCCCAAACACTCGAATCCCTTTCAAGAGGGATAAAATACCTAAAAAAGGAGGATGAAGCAGTTTCTCCGGCGATCTCTGAAAGGAATCCGAACCGAGCGGAGCTTAAGTGGCCCTCTCAATACGCGACGACGTGAGGGGTATCCTAGCCTCCTTGATCGTCTTCTATTTTGGCCTAGCCATTACCCCATAGAAAACGCTCAGGATACTTTCTCAACCCCTCGAAGATGTCGTCCGGCGGTTATATTATCAAGGTATCCATAAGCTCCGAAAAATTAATTGTTCCTGATGGAGTATAGAAACCTCGGCTTAGGGGCGTAGCCAGGATTTGTCCACAGGAGAGGTTTAGAGCTACGGAGTAAATACCATTGCCTACAAAAAAGGGGTATGATTACCTCCGCCCTAAATCTAATGAAAAACAAAATTGATTTATTTTAAAATGTACACCATGCGAATTCACAGTGGCGTTTGTGTGGCATAATTGTGAGAGGCCACCTTTCAAATGCTTTCCTTTATTATAAGCTCTATTCTCTTAAAGAGGGGATAAACCCCCTTCACCCCCTTGGGTGCGCCTGTCTTGGCCGTCTAGGACCACGATGTGGTTTAAGAAACGAGCAAGGCGCGAAAGTTAAATGTTTAACCATACAGATCGGAACATTGCACATGAAAAGAAGCCCTGCTTCTATAAATGTGCAGAGTTGTACCAACCATTTTCATAATGAACCACTAGTTATTATTTAGTTATAATATAGCGTAAAACAAAATAATACTATTACACCATAACGATACTAACGCACCTAAAACTTTAGCATAAATAACAACATTCCCTTCCGTCGACGAGTTGACTCGGCGACGAATAGTACTTCGACGATTCGTCTCAACGACGAGAAGTCTCGCGACGAGTTGTCTCAGCGACGAATTGTCTTTCGAACAAATGTCTCAGCGACGAAATGTCTAGCGACGGGTTGTCCCATCGACCGGTTGTCCTTCGACCAACTGCCCCTGAACCGACCAACGATCACTATACGGCATTGTTGTTGGGAGGTGTGGTTAGTACATCGATTCCAGCGCCGTACGAATACGATTCGGCCATCCTTAGACTGTAGCATAAAAAGTCCGTTACAATCGACGGAAATAAATATTGGCAGATAACAAACAAACTATGAGGACGTTTCTACAGAGGCATGGGTTATGGAAGCAGATTTACTGATCAAGACCCTCAACTATGCATTTTTACGACTTCTTCCTTTGAATTTTTAAGTCAATATTTTCACTCTCTCCTAAAAGGCCATACTTGTCCAATGAATTGTTAAATATTCATCCTGTGATGGAAGTCCGTCGGCAATACCCAACAATGGAAAAGAATGTTAAAAAAATCAAGTGTTGACTCTCCCATCCCTCAGGGATGCATTGTTTTTTAATCGGTTGCATTGGATAATGCAAATCTCTTCCATATTTTTCTCTTATCTGAGAACGCGTGTGACTCAAAAATTTGTTCTGTTTGTTTTAAAAATAATCTGTTGATGATAGATTAACAATGATCTAGAAGTAATATTTCTTATATATATATATATANCTGTCTTCCCGCAAAAACAATCTCAAAATGCCTTTGCTGGATATGTGTGTGTGTGTACATATATATATATATATATATATCAATTATAATCTTAGTACGGAGAAAGTTGGCGCTAGAGCTATCCTAGACCCTGTTAGCTAGTCTGTTTCGTCTAGGTATTGTATTTCATCGGTCTATGCAGTCTGCCATTCACGATTCGTCTCAGTTTCCCTGTGACGATAGCTCGACGCTCTGGGTTTACTTTACCACGTGGAAATCATCATGGACGCAGTAGCTTGTATAGTTAATTTCATTTCTATCTCTTTCTGAAGGTCTCCTTACTCGATTCACCACCGGATTAATCTTTCCAAATCACATCGCTTCTTCTACCTCTCATTTCTAAGCTTTAAAGGATTCCTAACGTGCATTTATGAAGGGAATTTAATAGAAACCGTTCGAAGAATACGTAGGGTCAGGTATAGGCGTGTCCGTTTCTGGCGATTCTGTCTCACCTTCATCTGCGGCATGAGAATGGGGAAAATGGAACGAAATGCGGTGGATGGCGGGAGTAAAGAAAAACGATAGCGAAGAAGATAGAACTGGGAAGAGATAGGAGCTACCTGGAGCAGCACAACGACATTTGAGGAGAAAGAACAAGAGGTTGCAATAAGAATTCTGTAAAGCGATTCGTAATGATTCGATCGGGTTTGATTTATAGGGAAATATTGAAGATGAAGTTATCATTATATCTATTGAAAACATTCGTACTCCTAACTATATGAGTGACGCAGTTTCAACGTCACAAGCAGAATTCGATTCATGTGTCATTTAATCGGAAGAGCACAAGCACTAGATTTCAGTTGTCTCTTTCTGAAGTTCAACATATAGTGGCTTATTCAGCCATAAAATGTTTTTTATGTTTGCCCCAAAAATCAGAAAGTCGTAATGATATAGCTCTACAGCGTTCATCCGAGAGTGAAGAAAGCATGCGTATAATCTTTCACTTTTCAAATTTTAGAGGCTTCTTCGAACTATTCTACGAAATCTAAAGGGGATCCTTGCCCTAAAGGGGATATATGTCCCTTTTTCTATTCTAAGCTAAATTCTCATGGATGGTATATTTTTTCTTCTGTTATTTCGGTATGTTTTTTCTTCAGATTCTTTAACTTTACACATTGAGTGTGCAGCTTAGAACATTTCCAAGGAGGGACAGGCATGAAATATGTCTGAATGGACCGGAAATCATACCCGGATTTTTCACTTTCTTGACTTGACTGCTCTGGCTAATCAATGTATCCTGCTAGAACAATTAGATCTGACATTCGACAGACTTTGTTTGCAAGGGTGAGAGGTTCGTCTGGCTAAGTTGACTATGCTGACCCAGACTACGACCAAGACAATGTGCTAGAGCAGTCACCCCGAAAGTGAAAGATCCAGGTTCGAGTCCCGACCCTGTCAGATTATTTTCATCCCGGTTTCTCCTTAAGTCCAAATTTGTAAGTTGGAGAATATCATCGGGGATCCTCCTGTAACGATGTAAGAGTGATTGAGTATGCTCTTATGGTTTAGGAGCCAATAACTCGGTTAAAAAACACTTTGTCGCTGATTAAACCACTCCAAGTTGAAACTCAGAAAAAGACAATCCAAATTCTAGTCCTTGTATCCTTGTGGGTTTTAGAAATCTTCTCTGAATTATCTTCCCGTATATTCCATACACTGGTATGGTTTCCGGGAGTCGCTACTCCCATTTTTTGGAGGGATAATCTCGTTAAGTCTTTCGGGAGGACGGACGGATGTTACAAAATTCATGCATTACATTACACCGCAAGGAGGAGGTACGTGCTTCACTTCTATCAAGAAAAATGCGACTGCTTATTAGGATTGGGTCTTGCAAGGCTTTTCAATAAGAAGACTTTCATTTTAAGTTTTCGTCGGCTGAAATAAAGGCTTCAATTTCGAGCATGCGAAGAGCGGGTTCTCTTTTTCCCCTTTTTGCGAGCGTTTTGAAGGAGGTTTTGTATCCATCTCATCGCATCTGATATTATGCTAAGCGGATTGCTTACGGGAATGGTTGCAAAGGGGAATATGGTTTTTGAGGCCGCTGCTCAAAGGAACTTGCCAAAGGTACTCCAGCTTGAGAAGTCAATACGTCGTGAAATTCAAGTAATTGGATTATGTCTCCGTTTACCTTTTTCCTTTAAAATGCGCCGGTGCCCGGGATAAGTTTTATTCAAAGGGCAATTTAGCTGTAATGAGCAGGCGCATTTCGTTTTATCGGGAGTTTCTGCTTTCTATTTTCGTTAACGAGCGCCGGTGCTTTGCTTTATCTTAAAAAGGCAATCGCGAAATGGAGCATGAAATTCTATTAATGCTTGGCTTATGAACAACCCAGTAGTTATTCTAAATGAAGACATTTCTTTAAGGAGAATGAGATTTGGTAGGAATGAACTAATTAAAGCGTAAAGGGTTTTATGTCGCTTGGAGTTATTTTTTCTAAAACTATTCCATCCCTAGCATGCTGTCATTCCGCGATCGTGGAATGGGCTCTGTTAATAACTCCTCTTTCCGTAGAATCAAATATTTTCATGTTTCATTGAAGTGCGCTGCGAATAGTTTTCTTCGTAATTTATCTAGTTGTTAAGAGGTTATCGATTTCCTGTAAATACATGTAGAATTTCTTCTAGATATATTTCTGTATGTAACGTTTCCATCGGTTTAGTAATTCTCCCTTTCTTATTTCTTTTTCTTCTACTTATCTTCCAATCTTCTTTTAAATAATTTTATTCGCTACTGTCGGTAGGATTCCAATATGTTTAAACATTAGCAAAAATATTTTTATGCCGTTTTAATTTAACCACTTTAGCACGTACCTACACAACCTACGGGCTGCCCATCTACTGCCTGCCCCTCGCAAAATGTTGGTAAATTCAGTTAATGATAATTTATTCCCCTAGTTATGTAATGCTGTTCCGACTGTTAAAATTTATTTACGTAGAACGATGTCTAACAGTTTCGTTCATTATGACACGAGATACTGGCGCTTCCTCGCTGATTTCTTATTCGCAAAATTAAGATTCATTCATTTCTCATTAGAACTGAATACTCTATTTGCCTCCCGTCTTGAGCCTCACTGCAACCACCTCTTCCGGAGAAGTAATCATAATTTGCAGAACCGCTGAAGTTTAATATTCTCACATCCGCAGATTCAGCAACTAGGGTATCAACTCAAGCATTCAAAAGGATAACATGGAAATGTCCTAGTTCCTGCAACCAACATTAATTAACGGTGATGCGGACCCGAATGTGTTCACGCGTTATGTGTCTGCCTCATTAACATGGAAAATTTACGTGTTTTGGGGCGTCGATTCATCCAGCAAACCAAATTAATAGAGTTGAAATTACAGTCCCCAGTTTGAGGGACAATGAGCGGTAATGAAGTACGTAGTTTTGAGTTAGAGTTATATTTTATGGAAATTTAATAAATGTGAAACTTTGGATCAGATTGCCTAGTTTTTGCTACAGTGAGACGCATTAGCTTGTATGAAGTCTTCCCGGACCGTAGGTGATATAGTATGTATATAAAACATCAATTCATCATAAGCATATACTAAATTCCCTTATTAGTAACATATTAAATTCGAATAATACATTTACGATTTTTGGGTAGTTCCAAGCCAAAATTTATCAAATCGTTGAATGAGCAATTTGCAAGTAACCTTTAAGAGGTTAAAGAAACCTCGAAAGAGTGTTTAACCTAATAGCACTTCCCTAGGGAAATTTTATGGAGTGATTTTATAAACGCTGCTGTGAACGAATGGGTTATCATCTTTGCTTTGTTGAAATTTGTCCCGGAATGATTTAGAGTGTATTCAGTGATTTATTCTCTCTTTCAAATTTGTTGTCGCAATCCTTGAGTAACAAGATCTTTCTAAGGCCACGTGCGGCAAATCTATGGATCGCGTGCCCGATGTGGTACACGAGAGATTTTCTTGGCTCGCGGGCAACTGACAAACTATCCTTGTTACGAATACTTTAGAAAATAACAAAATCCTAGGAGTAATTAAATGTGCATCCCATTCATCGGTAATGATATTCAATGATAATTTAAGATATGGTTTGCTACAAGATTGGCATGCAATTCCTTTATATTTGCAAATATGGTATTGCACAAAAAGATCGACATATCCGGGTGTCACATTTTTTGTAATAGATTTTGTCAACGTCTATGTAAGTACCCTGCAGGGCGCCATTCGTTGTATCGCAGAGGGTGCAAGCACTATTACTCTACTTCCTTTATCGATAACTTTCGCGGATCGTTCGCGGAAAAAAATGAGTTCTTTAAACGATTTGTTCAAGCATCTATTTCCCTGATCTTACTTGTACAATCAGAACGGCCTATATAACATGGAGGGTGCATTATATCGGCTAAAGTATCTGTAAATGTACTTTCTCTGAACTAATGTAGTAAATTTATCCTTTTGTAATATCTTTTTTCTTCTAAATATTCCCATATAGCTTCCTGAAGCATCTGATTAACGTTCACCGATTTATCAATGCATATTTTTCTAAAAACTGTCGCCTTTTGCTGCACCTTTTCTAGTTCCTGAATACAACAATATCGGCTGGGTATATCCCACACTATACATGCATGCTCAAGATGATGATACAGTATGCTCTTTGTGAAGATATCTAATCATTAAATATAGGTACGCATGTATTGTATCTATTAAATATGTCTTAAGGAAATTGTGAAAAATGTAATTTTCGTCGTGTAAATTAGTGAGCATCTCAGACTAAACGTTTCTAGTAGTTCTTACAGAATTCCCTATAAAATATTTCTCTTTTCTGCGGTAGTAAAAAATCTTTTCCTCATAATGCTTCAAATCACGTACGAGTTCATCCATCTCCGAAACGACACGTGTCAATATGTCTCCTCATAGAGCCAATCAAGCGTCTGAATTCTATTTCTGTCCGTTTGGTATTTCGCAGGTTTTCCTCTTTCCGGAAGATCGTGGCGGTGAAGCGAATCCCTCGAAGTTTTTTCCAAAGCAAATCACGCGCCAAATCCCGTAATAGGAGGTCTACGAATTATTGGTCTGAAATTAGGAAGAACATTCCTAGTGAAAGAGATGAAAGTGAAAAATGTACGAGAAAGATGGGAAGCGCTTCAAAGTGAAAAGAAGCGTTGAAGTGAAAGTTGTTTGAGGTTGTAAGGGCAATGATATTTAAGAATGACAGAGTTATAATAGATGGAATGTGCATCACAAAATGTATTGCATGCAGAATTTATGGAAGGAATGGTTTTGTGAGATAATAAGTGACTCAAAATAAAGAGGTGAAAAATGAAGATATTTTCCCAAAGGCGTACTAAGTCATACCTTAGGAATGGTATTCTTGAGTGTTACAATTACGTACCATCGTTTATAAACGGTATTTTAATGAATAAATCAGTGCTTTAATGAAATATATGTTGTTTTCGGTCGCTATGAAGAAAATAAAATTGAATATTAGAATGAAATCTGTACATCCGCAATTACTTCCACCAAAGTAGAAATGATTTTATAGACTTATTTCCCCCCCTGATGTTAAATTTACAATTTGCCGTTTACTAAAAACATCCATTATTCATACTTTATCCATACATGATTTGATTTATAATATTTTACGTAAATATTTTTGTAGATTTTGGTACCAGCAAAATAGATTTTTCAATTAAGCGCACGTAAAGAATTTAGCGATTCGGAATATTCCATGAATTTTCTTGGATACTCTTAAAATAATTGTGTTATAGGAAGTGGGTGGGATTAAATTCAATAAATTCAACCAAAACATTTTTGTAGACCTCTCCTCAAACGTCGATTGAAAGCAATGTGTTAAATATTTTAACAGCGAAATAACTGTCACGCGTTACATCGTTCCAATGATTAAAAAGAAAATAATTTTATTCGTTATCGTCACTACATGGGGGTGTCTGTGAGTATATTACATGTTATTTTTGCATTTGTGAGTATTTTTGTCGTTTACTTTAAAAATTTGAATCCGTAAATAATATTATTCTGTACGAGTTGGATTTTCTTTTTTTCGTTGATTTAATATCGAACATCCGTTTATCTACTAAGAAATCATTACTTTTTATTGCCACTTTTTTCATATTATTTTTTGATCGTTCTTTCGAATGCTTATTTAGGTATGTGGATAAATCTACCTACGCTACCAAATTTAGCAACATTAGATCACTAATTTTCAGAGATTAAGCTATCAGATCAAGCTTGATTTTCAAACGTTTCCTTCAATTTTCGTAATATAATTATTGGCATCAGAATTGTTAAAAGTGCTTCTACAGCTGAGGTAATTTCACACGTAGACTCTCACCGGGAATCAAATTCGAGACCGCGTTCACCGAAGTCAAGAAGCTTTGTCCACTTGGCTATCACGGAGCCCAATATGATATTTTTGATTTTTGAGATACATCAGTGTATATTTCAAAGGCCTCGATAGATTATCAATAAGAAGTTCTGTACAAGATTAAAGAATGGTGATGTATTCATGATCAGCAATTCAGCATTAACTTAGTGCAATCTAGATGTAATTAGAAGTTGTATTTTAATTCGGTGTCGAGAATTTTTTGCTGGGCTTACGTATTAAGTTCCGAGCCATGGAGTAAACGAAACATGGTTTTCTCGGGATAGGCAAACTTCTGCCTTAAAAGTTATAAAGATGGAATCGGATTCATTCTAACATTTATTACGTGCGAGTCACCAGTGACGTGTATAACTGCAAATATTTCCTCGATAAACCTCGATTTCTTAAAACCTATTTAGGCGCTACGGGAGAGATTTAACACACGACCTCCCCTCTGGCTACGCAGCTGTACAATGATAAAAGTTAAATATAAAACGTAGACTTAATGTGATCTGTACAGTCTTGGGCCCAAAGGTTGCTTTGAACCTCATTCCCTCCATTGTTGGCAAAAAAGGCTTGGTAGTGGGGTTGAGGCTACTAGAAAAAATGAGGATTGAGGTAGTTTTACCTTTCTTTCCTTACAGAGCCGGGATATTGCCAGCGGAGCTAGTAAATGCATAGAAAAATTCTAAGAGAGGGACGAAAAATAGATTTCATGCAGGATGGCGATTGATAGAGCAACTTTAGTAACAGAAAAATGCGAAAGATTCTCAGCAGTCACATTGTTATAGTATTTACACAGGCGCGCAACCAGGATTTAAGCTTTGTGGGGGTCTCAACCTGCAGTATCGCAACACTCACGCCCCTGGGGTTGTTGCACCACTCAATACGCTC
The DNA here is from genome assembly GCA_000376725.2 of Ladona fulva. Taxonomy (NCBI): domain Eukaryota; kingdom Metazoa; phylum Arthropoda; class Insecta; order Odonata; family Libellulidae; genus Ladona; species Ladona fulva. Next base: position 63,638 of record KZ308487.1, on the reverse strand, counting down.
AAAATAATTTATAATTTCGACAACATATGGTTGAACAAAACGTCAGTGTATATGCAATATTCCTCAATGATAGATGAGTCCGATAACAATTTTGTCGTATACTAATCTTGGTTAATTTTTTTGTGAGTTAACTTTGCGTGATTCAACAAACTTTTTCATCAAAATCTTTGTGAATTCAGAAATGATGCACTCTCCCGAATGATGTTGCTTCGAAGAGAAAACACGGTAAACTAACCCTTCAAGATGCGTTTCTTTCAAAGTTTCTTTATATTTTCTCAAAAAACTGTTATCTAGGAATTAACTGCATCCGGAAACAATTACAGTCCTAAGGTTTTGCCGTGTTAGCCCTTATGGAAATAATGAAATCTATAAAGTAAAATTTGATCAGTGCTAAGACATTATGCCGACTAAACCTCTCGAGAGTCGGGTTCCTAAGATGTAGCTGCAGAATCCAATGGGAGGGATAGAGCCTGTAAATAATTGACGTAAAAAATTTAGAAGTCACATTATTGTATCATTATCTCTGCGTAAAAATCATCTCATTGGTCTGCGGATTCGAGATATTAACATGATAACCTAAGTTCAGCACTCAACTCAAAATACTTTTTGTAGTGTTTGCAAAGTGAAACAGCTTGGCAGACAGATGGAGTAGAAAAGAAGAAAGTAGGAAGACGCACAAGAGACGTTGAGTGATGAAGAGAAGGGGAAGAAGAGTTCTAACCCAAAAGGGCAATTATGGCGTAGCTTTCCAAGCGGTTAACCCAGAAGTTACGGACCACAAGCCAAGGAAATTGAGTGTGCCTTAGGATTTCCATTTCCGAAGTCCAAAGACCTTTCTCTCTTTGCTAACATCCTTTCCTGGAGCCCCCATTTCTTCTCCCCATCTAGTTTTATCCTGGGAGATCTTTCAGGCGTTTTCTGCTTTATTTTTGGTTTTCTGTGAGCCATTGAGTGCGACGCGTGGGTGGAAAGAGTATTCTCATTGACTTCCAAACGGTGGCGAAATCGAGTATCGCGGAGTGCTTTACTCCGAGCATCGTTCAAGGATGTTGGTGATTGGTGTAGAAAATATACATGTATTACAGGTAGATCATGTTTAGCCTTAGCATTGAGTCTTGAAAACTTAATGGTCCAATGAGCGTTTGATTCTCCACGATGTTAAGGATATTTTTCTGAATGATGTGTACGAGGGATAGTTGTCGAAAAGATAATTACCGCTAAATTCCATCACAATTAGAACATAAATCTGGCAAATTATTTCAGTTGAAAATTTGAAATGTTATCGATTTCCGGTTTCTTTTGCTTTGCCTGGGACATAATTTTCAATCAAAGAATTGGAGCCCAGGCAATCAAGATTGGAATTGGCTATTTTGCATGTTACAGTTAAATTTTCGGAGTATCTAGAAAATTAGAAATCAAAAGTGCATCTAGTATCGTGGTTTTTAGTTAAGCAATTCTTCGTTCATCGGAATCATCAGTGCGTTTTTAGGCACCCGGGAAATATATGAACAGGAAGGCTGGTTTTGCTGATTCGAATTGCGTTAAGTTATGCTCATTCTAGTTCCTTTTTTGGAATTTAATTTAGTAAATATCTATAAATATCATTTGGATATTTCTCATTAGTTGCCTGTTTTTGTTTTAATTTATATTTTGCTCATCGCAATCTTAATATACATCATTTGTATTAAATTAAATGAAAAATAGCAGATCGTCCATTTTTTGCAAGTCAAAAATATGCTCAAAATCCGCATTTCCGATTCACGATTTCGAGCAATCGCGATGCAACGCAAAAAAATGAGTAGTGCATTCCATTTATGAGAAATTACTGAAAGTTCCATTACATATCTATCTATAGCAAAAAATATAAATAATCATATTCGACAAATGCCGTTCGGTAATTAGGTGAAAACGAAAAAATAATCAAAGTAAAAGATATATTAATAATTGTTAAAATTTTCCGTTGTGGATACCTAATACCGCACTATTTGCATGATATGGCAGAAATATTTATAAAAAATTGTTGGAAATGTCAGTTTTATACGAATTTCTCTAAAGGTAAGGGTAGCTTAAGAGAAGATACATTTAGTATTGATAAGCATGTGGTAAATCAAATTCTATTTTGATATTTTTCTGAATGTTAACGTGGAATAATCAGTTATTTATCGATAGTCTGGAAGAAGTAATAAATTCGACTCAAGGAAGCTAATATTAATGAGTAGCATTGTAAATTTTAATTTCTGATTTAATCTACCCGAACACTCTTTTGCTAAGATATAGATTGTTTAACAGGTTTTCTTATTGCTTAGTGTAAAAGTAAAAGTTTACTTCCAACTTAAAATTTAAATTTATAAAACAACTTATTAACATTTGCTTTCTTGCGCCAAATTCATTACCCATTCCTTGTTCTCCAAATTCCAAAATGTTTTGTTTTCCCTCACATTCGCGTAAGAGTTCATTCACCAAAGAACTAGCGGATTCATACCATGGAATGGTATAAATTTGAAGGTTTTGGATGCAACAATTTAATTGAGTCGTGTTCGTCGTCGTATTACTTACGTCAGCTAATAACAAGGCCGAAAATAATTCTCGTTTATTAGAGATAATGAGTTGATATCTGCATTTTGAAAGATTAGACGTGATATGCATTCGTCTGATTAGTCCATATGGTGTCAAAATGTCATTTTAAGTTAAGATATCATTTTCATTCTCTCTGCGAACGATACGCGATAATTATAAACTAAAGAGGTGACTCGAACGCCTGCACCCCCTGCCACACACCGAAAGGCGGCTTGCAGGGTATTTATGTAGATATAGATGTAGAAGATTTAAAACAGTCCTTAAAAATTTTTTTTCTTAAAATCTTAAGATATCCATTCATTTAGCACAGCTTCATTAGCAACCGCCCATTTTTCTTTAGCATTTCTTAATTCATCGACACCTGTGAATATCTTAGTATTAAAAGTAATCGTTTTGTGGTTAGTATTTTTATTTTTATTCATGTCATCCGCCGCTATAACAGGGAAAGAAAAGCATTTGAAATAAAGTTTCGCATCCGGAGGTGCTACGCTAATTTATACGTCCTCGCTTTTTACTTCAAGTGGCCAGTGAAATAGCTCCATTGAATCGCGGTACAGCCATTTAGTTTCTCCTACAGGGAAATCAATGGGTAGAACACCGCTCGCAGATCCCACTTGGGCTAAATCAAAAAGCTTTTCAACGCGTCCTTCCGATGTCCATCTGAAGTCCAAATGATCTAAAGCGACGAATCCAACCAACTTACGCCTCTCCATCCATTACTCGAACAACTGCCGCCCAACTCGCGAATCCTTTCGTGGAGCATTGTGAGGGTAAAAAGGCCATACAGCATCAGCAGGAGCACGCAACTAAAAACGATCGAATGTACATTTCCCGCAACGAAGTATCCATCGCAAAACAAAAGCCACTCGACAAAATGGAGCTGCTTTTTTCTTCGCATCGGGAAAGACTTTGTCCAGTGGAAGGTTCTGAAATGGGAGTCAATTATTCACGGAGGAGATAGAGTAGTATTCTAGGACCCAAAATAATAGATCTATCTACTGGTCTACTGTGCGAAAAAAGTTGGCTTCACTAGACCGTTTTGGGAAATTAACCTTCCGTTTATCCGGCCGTGTTGGGGCGAAATTTGTCGGATAATCTAAATATCGGTTGATCTGCGGGATGAAAAATAACTGAAATTTTAAATTCAGGTTTGCAAAAAATTAGGAAATTTTATCTATATAACGAGGTGCATACAATTTAAGATAACTCCGTTTTTGCATCTTAAAGTAGGAACACTTCGTAATTTCCAGAGCAGATTTTTATTGACGCAGTTGCTAAGTATGTGAATATCATCCACTCTCACCACTCTACTCTGCACTTATCGGGTATTTATAATTCTTAAATGAGGAAATCTTTCGGTTCGTAAAGTGTATTATTAAGTTTTTCGTGTCATTGTATACGCCAATGAGGTTTAGGGGAAAAATTAAGAATTTCGATTTAAAAGTCGCATGTTTTGGAAAGTTACAGCAACATAAAGAACATATTCAGGGGCTTTTCACTTTCAGCGTAGGTTCTTATAACAGTGAACCGTTACTCTAGCTTGCATTGTATCTATCACATGCTTAAATGAAGCATAAACAGCTCTAAACTTTTCTAAAATACAAGCAAGGGCAAGAATATTCTAAATACTTCGTCACGGGAAAAGTAGACAGAACGCTCCCTTAGCGTATGAACATCTCGGTGAGCGCGGGTGAAAGTTTCAACTGCAGAATTATTAGGGACCCTGTAAGTATATTTATTGGGATGCTCGCGCATACAAACGTGCGAAAAAGTCACACATTATCAAATTAGAATGAATAGCATCCATTCTTGTTTACTAAGAAGAGAAAATATTTTTTTGGATGCGTTTACGTGTATTTCAGGTTTTTGCGACTTTTAACGATTACTAATTGCGAATATGATTTGTACTAAATCTCTTAATCATTACTCTCAGTAGGTTTGTGCAGGTTTTTCACATCCTCCTCCTTTGTGGGTGTTTTCCTGCTGTGGATATTTTTTTCCTAGGTTTCACTTAAGTTTATAAATCCACAACTAAATATATCCAGTTTTGTCCTAATTTAACTTAAGTTAACTTTTATTATTTATTTTTTAACTCTTTGAAGGAAATTAACTTTTTTTTTAAATATTGACAATGGGTTAAATGGAAGAGGAGACTTTAAAGCCTCAATTTCGCCCAAAATAAAGGCGTTATTTATTTATTTAATATCATTTGTACCAGAATATGTTGGTAAAAAGCTGGTCTCTCGTTAGTTTCCCTTATTTTGTCTTAGTATTTAATAATTAGATGTCCATACTTATAGTGACCTGCTTTGGAACCTAATGATTTGTTTTTCAATATTTTCTTTTTCTGTTTATTTTTATGTAAATTTATTTCTATTAGTTTTTCTTTGTAATAATGAGTCCTTACTGTTTTTGTTTGTCTTTAACCTGATCATTCCTTAAAATTTAGTTACCTATCAGTGGTTTTCTCAGGTTCGTCATAACCCCCTTCTGAGGCTGTTTTCCGGTTGTGGTGATTTTTCCTAAGTGCAAACTTATCTTTTTATACCTATGGAGTATTTATCTTATCTGCAGTTTATTCATGCCATCTCTTCGAAATTTAATACGACTGGGAGACAGACGGAAGAAGGGGCTACATTGTCTCCATCTCACCCCAATAAAGTCGCATAATTATCACTATCATAGCAACACGAGGTGTGTCTACATTTTGCAATGGAACTTCTATAGATGTGCCGACGTGAAAGTTCCCACCAATTCCATTTGGAATTCTCCCACAGAAGGTTTTTTCGATAGTCCACCAGAGGATCTCCAATATGCTCCCACTCCAACGTTTTCTATGTGCCTTTTCCCATCCCATCCCTCGATTAGGATGTGCCCTCGCCCCTACCACCGAAGGACGGCGTCAAATTAATGGGTGTTTCATTAACCCCGGCCTCCCCGCCTGACCGGCTTCCAGCCACCGACCGTCCTTCCCGGAGAGATTGGGGTGAAGACCTTAACGTATAGTGGCTTCACTCCCAGGATCCTCTTTTCCGTTCCTGCTTGTCGTCGCCACTTTCAATGGGGAACTCTCACGCTATCGTCCGTCTACTTTTTTCGATGCGATCTTGTTTTTCGCAAAGGGCTGTTTCCGTCCCAAACGGGCGGAAACAGCGCTTTGATCTTAGATGTCCGTACGGTTGCTAGATGAGCATCAGATGAACCTTACGGACACTTTAGTTGATGCCGGTTGGGTTCATCTGATTGCCCAACACAGTAACTACGCCTCCATAATGGAATCAGGTCGCTGAAATTCGAAGTGGAGAAATATGAACGCCTATCGAAAAACCATAGAAGATTTGCGCTATGATTGCAATATCGGTGATATTAGGTCGTAATTTATGAAAATGTATTGATTGATATATAAAGTAAACGTTGATAAGAATACCTATTTGCAGTATTGAAGAGTATGAGTAAAAGATTTGGAAAACTAGTAGTTTTAGGGGCAAATGTATAAATTAATATCTCTGTTATCTTTTTAATCATAACAGTAATTTTCTGGGTATCGACGATTAACTAGGTACCTAAATAACTCCTATTATATATGTAATTTAATGAATGCTAAACCGTAATTTTTGATCTAGGCTTTAAGACAAACAGTATAGATTTTATGTTTCCTCGTGAATTTTTCAACGTCGAGCGGAACGTCGATACTGACACTTTTACCCACAACGTGGGTAAAAGTGTCAGTATCCCATTTACTAGTTTTTCAGTACCTCATCTCTCTTAATAATAATCTATTCCATGTATTTATCAAGTTTAGAGTGAACACTGAAAACGGATTCCTGTAGCTGTCAAGTAATTTTTCCCACCTAAGCATGCAGGTATTATTTTACTCTCTTTCATCTAATTAATACAATTCATATGGGAAATTGAGATTTGTCAGGAAGAGAAAGCCATGAGAAGTACATTAAACTAGGGGCAGGAGTAGAAAAATTCTTGTATTTTAAAATGCAAATTCAGTAGCATGCGTGAGAAAATATTGTAGCGGTAATGAAATAGAGATTTTCGAATCACATTTAAGTAAATCAAAGCATACTTTTGTGAAAGGTGGGGGTATGAAGGTTCTCCAGATAGAGGCGTGCATCCGTGAAAGAAAGTATCATCCGTTGATCCTTTCGACATAGATAAACTAGCTGATAGTAACTAATATTTGCAATCTTTTCCAATATGACACTACTACGATGATATTACTTTGTTGGGTAATATCGTTTTAATCACGCTACACACATTTCACTTTTGTGTTAACTTTTTTTAAGGAATTCACCCTTTTCCGGGATTGAAGCCATGAATTTAGGCAATTAATTTAATTGAGCAGTGATGGACTATATACTTATATCTGTTCTTTTATCAGATTTCAAATAACGAAAAATATACGACCAGTATAGATTCGACAAACTTATTATTAGGTATTTACATAGTATATTTTTGTGACCATCCTTAGTTATTACCGCATTTGGCCAAATAAAACCATAAATAAAACCAATAAATGAAACATGTAAATAAAAATCTCAAGTTAAAATGAACTTCAAAACATCCTTCCGGTCTCCTTAAAAATGAACTTTCTGCCAAGATAGCTCCATTTGTTAGAGCAACCTCCCAGCCAGTGTATGGATCGGGTTCCCTTCCTATATTCAGACTTTTTTCGTTAGTGACTTTCTTCGGATACATAGGTGTACAGCTTTGCGCAAAAAGTTTGTTAATAATTAATATGAATTCAGCAATGGAATGAATTCCCACAAATAAAGCGCTGTAGTCTTCAATCATTTTTATGACAGATTTCTTCGTAAACGCGTCTCGCCCATCATCTCACCGAGCAACGTAAAATTCGGACAGGCGTTAATTATCGAATGAAATTCAAAGCGTGATTTATCCAGGAACACAAATGCAGCCAGCTCTCGTATAAATAAAAACGCGACATTTTACGCATTAATTTTCGTCACCTCACCGTGATCTTCCCACTCATTTGCATCGTAATGAAGGCGTAGCGCTCAGCAAGGCCTCCCACACGCAGAGAGGGGAACGGAGAATTTTATTAGCTAATTATCTTCAAGGGAGAAGGACAAATGCCGGGCAGCGGGAGGAGGGGTCCTTCATTAAAATAAAATTGGGGAAAGAGGCCCTTCGCTTCCGAGAGGAAAAAGATTGACGGAATGGAGTTGAAAAAACGCAAGTGCGACATGAAAAATCTATCAGTGAGAATTATAAGAGAAGAGGGAGTTATTATTGAAGGGAAAAGGGAGCAAATCAGTGCGTGGAGTTCCCGCGGCGGACGACTTGCCTTTATTTATTCCATTCGAAATATTGATTGGGGGAGTTTTTGGTTGGCGTGAAGCAAAGCAGGCTGAGGAGAAGGGAAAGGGTTGTACCACGCTCGGGCGATTTCAAGAGGAAAGGAGGGATGGGAAAAGCGGGCAGAAATGGAAAGGGTTACTTTTGACGGGAAGAAACAAACGAAACGGAAGAAGGCGGGGTTGCAGGACATCTAAGTTCCCAGTTAATCTTCCAGTATTCTCGTTCTCTACTTCATCGCTACCCTTTCGGTGTACAGCGACCTATCCGTATGACGCAAGCGAGCTCACAATGTGCCGCGTGATTCAAGTTGCCTATTTACTTCTAAATGTCTAACATTAATCCTCGCAGATGACTTTCCAATCAACGAGATCTCGTTCCATAAATATTAGTTTCTCATCTTAGCCGCATTGTTCCCTTCACCATCAGTGGGAATTTGTACCGAAACAAAAAACGTATGGTTGGGTGTGGAAAAGTATAGTCGTCGAGTTTGGATTTGTTCTTAATATGCCATGCAATAAACATTTTTGGAAATTGATGCCAGATTTATCTTCTTGCATTGAAAAATATTTTATTCCTGAAGTGGCTCAAATGATCAGCTCTTCAATTTGAACCCAAGGGCACCGAAATGTATTGGAAGGAGCAAAAGAATGTTATGAGAGGAGGAAACGTCCTATATATGAAGGTTTTGGTCAGGAAGACTGCCATCATTTATAATACACTCTCACAATTGCATGAAACACTCAACATATCTTGAGCGAAAGAGACACCGGCCGGTGCAACATTTTTTTAACAAAGGATATTAAACGTATTTAAAAGTTAAAAAAATTAAATTGTTCTCAGATAAAGAAAAAAAAAACGTTTCAAGGCGATCAAAAATTGTTATATATACGGATGTAATTCGTTAAAGAAGAGGTTTTCAGCACTATTCTTCTGTTCTCATAAAACCATTTTTATAATCCTAAGGCCTAAATATGTCCTATTTCATAACTAGAAACAAAATTGTGTAATTGCGTTTCCGATTATTAATATGAACTGAACTTTCTCTCCGCAACCACTTAAGTCTCCGTAATTTATGACACATGAAAAAGTATGTGAATCTTACAGATAGTAATCTTCACCGCGATAGTACTCAACATGCAAACAAATAATCAAAGCATCATTCCACTTCCTTTCTTTTTTCTTCATTATTTATCTCCGTAGATTTCTCAAATGGGTAAAATTAACTTCATTCCTATACTCTTTAAAGCACCGCATTATGTGAGATGCTAAAAACAGGTACCTCAGGATAGCAATTTGGGAAACGCGTTTGACATCGGTGAAAGCGGTCCCGGTTTTGATTCACTTAGGGGTCCCAAGTGTGAAATTACCTTAGCTGTCGAAGCAGTTTCAGAAAATTATTACAGTAGTATTGTGTATCTTATTTAAGAATACGATCCAGACAGTGCACTTACTATACTCCTACAGAAATCAAAGAATCAATGCCATTCCTTTCCTCTTTTTTAACTTGGCCTCCAAATTTGTCGTTACTTTAAAATTAACTTCCTTCACGTATCGTTTATAGCTTCACAATATATGAGATATTGAAGCAGTGTTGTAAATCTTTTGAAAGAATACGAATCAGACGTAACATTCACCATGCTCGTACAAAAATCAAAGAATAATTTACATTCTTTCCATTCTCTCAATTTTTCGTCATCTCTTTTCCTACATTTGTCTCCCTTCTTTCCAGCTCCACCCTTGTTCTCGTTTGCCGTTCCAACGCAACAGGGCTGGGAAAAATACTGGCCCGTGGGAATCAACTATAGGGATATGTTTTTTCTATCGCATTCTCCACCCGCTATCACTCTCTGTGTCCCTCTTTGTCTCTCTTTCAACTTCGAAACTGAGTAAAAAAGTTAAAAGAGAGGGAAAGCCCCTAGGGGTTTCGAAAAGGATGAAAAGGAATCATGCAAAGGGTAAAGGAGAGGACGATTGTGAGGGAGAGTTGAGTGATGAGAGAGACAGTGGGTGAAGAGGCAAAGGGAAGTATATTCGGATGGAACGTTGTGTCGATGGCATGTGAGGGCGAGTGTGGATGCCTAGGAAGCAATATCATAAAGATCTGAAGCAGGGGCGAGTATAATATCCTCAGAAGCGTGGGCGATTCGAAATGGAAGAGCAGGAATCGGCTGGAGATTCGAGGTCTTGGCTATGCATTTCAGTTGATCCGAACCGTTGACATTTCATCAAAGAAAACGAGTCCCAGTCTCAGTCTGTATCTCTTCGACGTTTCTAAAAATGAGAAGAGGAAAATAGCCTTAAGCTACTGTCTTTTACAGAAGAATAACATAAAAGTGATTCATTCATAATAGCAACGATATAATATTCAGCATTCATAATTTTGCAATATAAACGGCTCATTCTTGGAGATTTATATCTATTTCCGAATCACATATTGAGGCACAAGAATGTAAGTTCCGAGTGTAAGAACATGTTACGATACCGAAACTTTGAGGATTGATTTTTCTGTAACAATATCACCCCCTATTTATAGCTTATGACATTTCAGAGAACTTTGATCGTGAAAAGGAGAGAAAAATGCAGGCATTATAAGGTTACCGTCTGGAATAAGAGTGAAAAACATGTAGCTTGTATGTTAATGATTGACTTTCATTAGATAAGCCTAAAATAATTGCGCATAATAAGAAATTTCAACCTATGAATAATCAGTTTACCGAACGTTTCGAATGCATTTGTTAGTGGTTTCTAATGAAAAGTTGGAAAATCTGGGTCTAGGGCCTATACTACCTATAATTGCTTATTTATCAAAATTAATTTATTGAGATAGACAAACGTAATAACGGAAGAAGACATAAAAAGAAGAATGTATTATGTATAAAAAATATTTAAAACATTAATAAAATACCAATCAACCTCCTTAAATATTCAGCTTATTTTCTTTTGTGACAATTAATGTTCAAATATTTGGTGGAGTTTTCTGATTGAGGTCACTTTTGAGTAAGTGTTAGATTATAAAAGTTTTAAGTGTACAGTCAATTGGTATTCCTCGCTGCTTCAAGTGACTAAATTGTTGGAAAAGAGGAAATTGGCCTCTCTTTGCAGTACTTCAATCCAAATATCAAATTTGATGTCACTTTCGATAATTAGCCGGGAATTTTAATCTGTTGGAAGTAAAATAAGAATTTATGTTAAAAAGTTTTACGTAGGTAGAAAATGGGATGATTTTCTTTAGAAGTGAAGCTTAGAAGCAAGCTACGCTAATCTTGTTTTTATATCTGGTAGTTCTTTCGAATCTAAATGGCATTATCCATAGGTAATACATTTTCATTTTATTCAGCAGCTGGAATTGAATATTCCATTAAAAGAGGTAGGGTAATCTCCAACGAGTTGCTACCTACTTCTGAGGGAAATTTAAAAAATACTGCGTTAAGCATAACGTATTTATTTCTTTCATTTCAAGTCAGTGAAAATTTAATTTAGTCTAATGGATGGATGTCATATTTATTACTTTTTTATGAGCCTAATCCAATCTATTTATGGATGGAAATATATCCTTGATAAAAGATAAAGATTATTTAACGGTTTCTTCTTTTTTAATGAAGGACTGACTCTAGCGACTGCCTACATGACCGATGTAAAAGTGTACCCATGTTCTATATGCCTTTATATATTCCTCTATGATATATTACTATATGTTTCTCCCAGTTTACTTTGTCAAAATATTTCCGTGGATTTCAGCGTAGTGTAGCAAGGACTTTAAAGTGAAAAATTGTTCCAGGAAATCATATCCGCCGCATGAGCCAATTCCTAGCGTAAACAACTAAAAGCACTTGCTGAAAAATATTCCAGAGTTACTTTAGATTTTAGAGGCAGTTACAGAAATATTTAATTGCGGTGTACCCATCTAATGAAAGCATGAAACCTACGAGCATGAAAGCTACGAACCCCTTCTCCCATCAACCATTTTCTGTGATGCGTCCAAATTTTTATCGAAAAGCGGTGGATTAGAGAGGGAGTTTTGTTACTCACTGTGCCGCTGGTCATAGAAAATTTCAAAATTATTGAGGAAAATTATAAGTGTATAACGTGTTTTTTGTACCATTTGTTCCCCGATCGGAAATTAATGACAATCATTCATAGGAAAACGGGTAAGGGTGACTTTGTGCAAGATGGTGCGCACCCAGGAAAAAAAGGAAAAAAAGGTTTTTTTTCAAGTCCATTCTTCCTTGGGAACAATCATTCATATTTTTGGACTCGTACTATGAAAATTATCACATAATGTACTATACATGCTATTAGAATCCCTGACTGTTCTATACTTGCCGCAAAATTGAGAGAAAACAGTTTGAACACGTTTTGCTATAAAATTTGCATCATTTTACGCTTCAAAACCATACTCTCTACCACATAAGGAATTTTTAGCCAATATTCATCTGTGCACTATGAACTAAATTCGATTAATCTCACGAAGATACAGCCGAAATCAAACTAGCCTTCTCTTGCACTACTAATGCAATAATTTGATCTTATTAGAATTCTCTTTAATGAGGAAAATGCGAGGAAACATTTCCAGTAGGGTTTCATTACAGGTGTGATGCTAAATTGAAGAATAGCCCCTCCGGCCAAATTAAGCACCCGAAAAGGGGAAAGAAGTCTACACCTTTTTCGGAGGAATATTAACATACGCTATTTGTTATCAAGTTAATTAAAAAGGAGGGGCTATAATAACGCGGCTTACGTGACGTTTTCCCTCCATTCTTTCGAGGACTCCGAATGAGTGGCTGAGTGGCACGTAGCTCGCCACATTAATCAAGGCTTGCGAGCTCTTTTAAGTGCCCGCCTGCGCCATTAACGCAGCACGTGTGACGCGCGAAAAGCCTTTTTCATCAAATCTCCCGGAACGTAACATCATATTTATTTACAGCGGATATGGCTTATATCTCGCTCCCTCTTTTGCCGTTTTTTTTATTTTCGAAATCATTTTCACCTCTCCAACGCGGCCCGGGCGTCCATCTTGGAAACAAAAGACAGGCGGAATTAACAGCGCCCATCAGTCCGTGGCGGAATTTGGCCGCGATCGCTCCTCGCCGTCGAATGCACCGGAGGAAAAAATGAATAGCGCCACCCGCTCTCGCAAATATTTCGCTCTATTCGCACCGGTTGGAGATATTTATTTTTCTTTGACATTTTTGCTCGTTTTCGCTTTTCGGGTGGTTCTCGTTTTTTTCCTCCCCGAGTAGAGGGAGGGAGCGGAGCATTACGTCTGATCGTGCTGCGAATTCCGGAAGTCTATTTAAAAATGCGAGAAGCGCTCCCCGGCGCAGTTTTCCCAGCGCTTCTGCTATCTGCGAAAATGGTGTCTTCGCAATGAATTTCATAACGCAAATCCATGAGCGACGTCATGACGACTCCCTGTGACGGCGCTGGAAAATTGCTACGGTTCGGGCGTGACGGGGAGGTCTGCAAGCTTTGTATCTACCTTGCAATTATTGCAGTTTATTTTCGAAGCGGGGAAATGCACCTCCATTTTCTTTTGCCCTACTGTTTTCTATCGAGACTAACGCTCTAAAAGCTACTGCACTGCGATAACAGCGGGATGGGCCCGCGATTTATCGTCGTAAAAGTTCCATGGAAGCGTTTTGCGCTCTTTAAAAATTTGCAATGTTTCCCACGACTTCGTATTTGGAGCTGTCCAGTTTTAGGCGCGGAATGCCTATGTCATGTGCTGAGAAATGTAAATCTGAGAGTGCTTTGGAATTCATCATGAAGGTAGAAAGTACTTCCTAAAACATGTGTCCCGCAGCACAATTTTCTTATTAAAAGTTGCAAGATGGCAAAGATAGCCTTGAAAAAGTGTAGGCCAGGATATATTTCAAATGAGGATAACAGATTCCTCACCCTCAAAAGTTGTATCGAAAACAATGTGTATAGGAGTATGAGAATAGCTATGCATTATTTTTCCTCCGACAGTGATCTCTTCTAAAATATACTTATAGTACTACTGATAATCAATTCTACTCTAGAATTGAAGAAATAGTTTATGCCTCAAGAGCAAGCTAATGTGCTACACGAGCAATCGATGCAATACTTAAAATTATTTTTATCTATAAAACCAAGTTTCATAACCAAACACAATCTATCAAATAATCAAGTATATTTTTCATTCGACTGCTTATTGCTGAGAATATTATCTCTTGACTATAATATAATTATTACAAAACGACGTTCTTTATACATCGTAGAAATTATAACATGCATAACAATAGTATTATTATTGAAAGATTCAAAATGACGAAACTAAGTTAGTAGCTGATGATAATGCATCCCATACATATTTCAATTAATTAACTTCCAGTTCCATTAAAATTGACTTCCTGTTCGGTGAGAATAGTTTTTGCGGTTATGTACACTTAGGCTTTGCAATAACGTAATATAATTTTGATATTATTTTATGGTTTTTAACGAAAACCATAAATATTATCTAAATTCAGTTTATACGGGGAAACATTTATGCAAATCTATATACACGAAGACATTTATATAAACATGTTTTCCTCTCTGAACTAGATTGAGTGGCAAAAAATATCCCTAGAAACCTCTTATTTCGCTCTTTTCGTAATTTTTCTCGTGTTTCACACTCTACTTATCGAGGAGAAGGGCATTAAAATTTTCGCCTCTGTCAAAGTGAGGGGCGTTCTGCCTCTTTTTTGTAAGGATAAAAGACTAAGCTAAGCGATTTAGGTTTAAAATTTTCTGAGCGCGGTATTGCAATGCGCCTTGAAGCAGGAAAATTAGACAGGTATGGTTGGATGTATGATAGCGCATTATGTTTTACAGCCCTTGGTTTCCTTATGATGTAGATCAGGTGGAGAGATTGTAAGATGCAGAAAAATAATCTGGCGGGCGATTTTACGTACGTTTTATGTTATAAGCCGACTTACGGGGTAACGCAGATGAATTATCGATTTGCTTCTTTTATCATAATGGGTTTCGTAGGGCCGCTGCAGAACTACGGTGGCTGAAGGTGGACCTTTTGAATATCGGTAGACCTCAAATATTTATTGAAGCTGAACGCTTTGACTAAATTCCCTCCATGTTAACATTGTGCAGTACTGAGCAGTATGAATTTTGTTGTAAAATCATAAGTAGTTGTCATGCTTACCAGTACTCAAGTGGAGTGATTATTTCAGCGAGTTCTGTAATTCGTTGCAGGGTCCTTCAAATAATTATCGTCTGAAGATTATGAAAAATAAAACTTCGTAAACTTCCACACTATTTGGTTTTATTTTCGACCGGTTTCGGCGCAAAGGCCAAACTTTCCTGAAGATGGCCTTTGCGCCGAAACCGGTCGAAAATAAAACCAAATAGTGTGGAAGTTTACGAAGTTGTATTTTTCATAATCTTTAGAATGTCCTTCCACGAAGTACGGCCTTCCATGATAGAATTTAATTATCGTCTGGATTAAATATAAAACCCTGTAATTCATTTATTCTAACGCTTTATTAATGACAAAATCGATTACTGTTTGCGCTATAAAAATGAATTTGCAATATTAATCTTTACCGACAGTGCTACCTAAACAAAGTTGTTACGTTGATATTTCAGAATCGCTGTATTGTTCAATTAGGAGAAAAGTTTGGAAAGCGCTGAACGATGTATGATTCCGCAATTGACTCGTATTCTGAACCACCGATCTCTATCGTATCAGTTATCATTCGGTCCTATTCAAATTATGTGCATGTATACAGGGGTGTAGCCAGGATTTACCCATGTCATACGTCCACCCAGAATATAATGAAAATAGAAACTGATTAATTTTGGCATGTAGAATTTGCGAATCTCGAGCGGTGTTTGTGTGGCATAATTGCGAGAGGCCATCCCCTCTCATGGTTTCGTTTGTTATCAGCTCTGTTATCTTGGGTGGTTTGAACCTCAAAACCACCCCTTAGGCTACGACACTGTGAGTATATACTCGCTATTATATTTTTCTTAAAAACAAAGAAATCTCTATCGATTCATTTCAATTTTCACCCATCCGATGCCTTGAAAAAGTGGCATTATTTTCACATTATTTAATACAAGCTTCACCTACCGAATTGTTGGAGCGTAAAAAAAAAACTTTTATCCACTGGATTTCTCTAGAGAAATCCTGAAAATGAGTAGATGGTGACAATGGCTTCGCAGGGAAAACTTTTTTTCAGCCCGCGCTCACAACTCCAAATCTATCTCTGAAATGTATCCGCAGGCCGCTCTTTCTCATTACTTCTAAGCTGAGTGTATCTCCGGGGTGGTGGAAACTTCCCCCTCTCAATATTATCCTATTCTTATAATCCCCTGGATTCGGTAACTTCCACCACCGAAATTCTAATGCATCGATGAATCAGGCATTGGAAGCTTATTTGAGGTTTCTGTCGATGACGTTGTTTTCATTTCTTTGTGAAGAATGATGGAACTTGGTATTTCGATTTACGCTCATGATTCGTTGTAGTGCGTTGCCGCTGGTTAAATATTACAGTTAATTTTTGTAACTGAAAGGTTTTTCAATGTGCAAGTGGAAGAATTCTTGCAGGATTTCGCGCTACAGTGTTACAATTTAAACGTGGATGTAAATCGGATTCATATTTCGGCTGCGCTTATTTACAGAGTTCATATGTATCTATAATGAGTAATTTGGCCGCTGATGGTTAAAGTATTAGAATAAGATATCATCCACAAACCGTCAAAAGTACAACTTAGTGCTAAGTTTGAATTTTGATGGTTTGTTACATTATTGCTAGCAGTAAGTATTTGTTCGTTTATGGATGATATCTTACTCTACATATGTATCTACTACTACATCTACTAGTATCTACTCTTTAATAAGGGTGGGGAAGGTGAATTTCTAACTATAGGAGTGAGTGCGTTCCAGCTTCTACAGGCGGTGACATGAATGGCCAAATCACGTCGTAAGGACTGCACTGCCTGAAAGTTGAGCTTTGTTTGTGTTTTTAATCCCATATGTTATTCCATAGATTTTACCTTTGGCGTCCCCCTTTTCCGTGGCAATAACCACTTTTTATTCGCTCGCTTACTCCTTGTGGGAATGTTTTTCCTCAGCCCTCCCCCAACGTGCTGACATTCATCTCCCTCTGCGGCCCAGCCGAAGAGGGCGAATCCACCCCATTGTTCCCCTATTAATCTCATCCCCTGATAATATTTCCCTTAATCTACTTTGCCCGGCTTAATTCTTACAATATTCATGAGAAACGCTCCCTTATTCTTTTCATTCATACCGTCTAGAGTACGATACCCAGGAAACGCCTTGTGCGTCCAAGTTTACTTGCATTCGTTATTTGTTTTTGGCAATCTTAGGTGAGTCAGATCCCCCGTGGATGTTTGCATCTCCGCTCCTCAATCTCTCGCCACGGTTTCTTAATTCCATGCGCTGAACTCATTATTTTCTTTTCCCTCCAAATGAAATATTCGCTCCAGTTTCCCCATCCAGGCTGCCTTCCCCACCCGCCTGCGCTGCTTATTAAGACATCCTACTTGTTTTATTAATGAGATTTTTCACTCGGAATTTAAGCATGCAAATTACTTTGAGATGTCAACAGAGTGACGCATGCTTTGACGCATTAATGAGAAAAGCAAGCTTCGGACGTTTTGGAATGAGTCGTTTAATATGAAAGTAATGGGTTTTAGTGCTCGTGAAAAGCAAAGATATTAATTTCAAGCGTTTTTTTTTTTCGTTCAAATTGGTAGGTTCACCAGTTTATGAAAGGAAGCACATAAAGGTAGATGTTAATCTTTCAAGTAAAAACAAAAAAGTTTCAAAGTTATGTTTGGTTATGTAAGAGAATATATGCATTAAAGTTACTTATAATATGTTGCTTCATAGATGTTTTCAATAGTTGTACTCGTTTTTCTTCTTTCCTATTAATATCTACTTAACTACCTCACACTTAGATGTCTCTTTCATAGTTTTTGCGTTATTCAAAATCCATCATTGAGACTGTGGTACCATCACTGCATATAGGGGCTCCCGGGTAGCCAAGTGGGCAACGCCTTCGACTTCGATGAAAGCTGTCCCGGGTTTGATTCCCGGAGGGGGGTCACGTGCGACATGACCTAAGCTGTCGAAGCACTTTTAACAATACTACTACTCATTGCATATATCTGAATCTCCGCTGTTTTCTCGGAAGTTTCGCCCAAAAGCGTTTTCCACTTTTATTTTCGTTCGTGCATGGTTTTTTTTTATGGAGATATCGCTAAATTGGCTGACGTTGAACCTGGAAAAGTTTCAAATATGATAAAAATATCACTCGTGATTTGAAGGAACTTGCGAGGTGAATATTCTCAAATTTTTTTTCTCTTTTTTTCAAACTCTTTTTTTCGATGTGCCATCTGGAAAATACATATCGGGGGAATATTTCTCTGGGAAAATATTTCTCGAAGGAAGCGGCTTTCGGGTGAAAAATCTTGGGAAAATGTCTTGGGTGAACCGTCTCCGGAGGAAAGTGTATGGATGAAACTTTCCGAAACCGAAATTTAGAGAGGTAACGTCTATAGTGAAAAGTCCCGCATTTGAGCTATCCTTGGGCGAACCATCTCTGAAGCGATGAGTCTTTGAAAGGAAATTCTTTCGTTCAAACTTTCGGAAAACGAAATTTAGCGGCGTAATGTCTCCGGCCATCAACTTCTTTTTCGAACCATCCCTTGGGTGAATGGTCTTTGGGTTGGTCTCATGGCTGAATTTCCTTTGAACCCCGAATTTCTCATTATTTTTCTCGCGTTCTCAGTACCCTCCATCCATCTCCTCACCCCCTTTTCACACGTCATTCGTGGCGACCGGTCCATCGCCCTCCACCGCCAACCCACGCGGCGAAAACACCCGAAACTCTTTCGCTGCGTTAGGGGCTTTCGAAGCGAAGGATTATGAGAGTCCAAGCGTGAAAGAGGAAACGTGGGGAGAGAATTTTTCCCTCCAAGTTGTTGCAAGGCTGGGGGAAGGGTAGTTTCACAAGGGTACGAAGTAAGGAGCTGCCCCAGGGTTTGCCTCGAAAGCGAACGTCTGCGCTTTAGGTAATGGAAGAGTGATGGCATATAAGGGCTTGAAGGCAAGGTTGCGTTTTGTGGGCTCGTTCACGAGAAGTGGAGGTAAAAAATGCCGAGAGCCGTGTGTTCGAAGTAGCTCTACGTCTGGCGAAGCAATTGAAGTAATGCACGAAGTTACTTCGCGAGAGGCCCGGGGTGTTTACGCTCTGGCGTGGTTTCTTGGGCTTTTTATCACTCGAAGGAACAACATACGCCGCTGATGGCCCATTAGTTTTTTTGCGCTCGTAAAATACACGGTGCCACTCTAGAGGGAGGCGATGTACATACAAACCGCTGGGTTTTAGTCGAGATAAGAATTGATTGTGTGTTGCGTGGGAGTCTAGTCAAAACGATCGTACATTTAAGATCACATATTTTTAAGCTTAATTTTAAACTCAGGGATTGAAATAAAATACTTGGATGCTTTAAACGATAAAAGTTTGCAGTTGATTTTGCCCCTTAGTCAAGGGATTAAAAATATTTAAATCTATTTTTTGTCGTACAAAAAGATGTCATGCATCATTATTATGAAAAGTTGCTATTGTTTCTGGTTTAAGTTGCACATAAATTTGTTCAAATTCACAGAAATCTCAATCATCATCTTACTCCTGCGGGTTTTCACGTTTAGTACTCTTTTCCCATTCCATGCCCCCAGCCATTCGATAAAATTAGTATCTTATGGCGTGACTTCTTGATAGAAGTCTAAAGTATTAAATTTGGTGGTGGAAGGCAATACTTCTTGGAAAATCGTCATCAAGGAGAGAGAAAATTCGTATTTTTCACAGGATATTTTATCTACGACTGATTTTACAAGCGCGCCAGCATCTTAACCTGGTGAAACCGGTCATAGATTAAAAAATCCTGTGGAAAAATATGGTTTCTCTACCTTTCAGTCTACATTATTGTTTAGGTGAGCATTTTCCGAGATGCGGTACATCGATTTTATTGTCCGAGTATGTTCACAGTAAATAATTCGTTAAGGCAATAAGGCAGTTTCGTTTGTTAGGCAAATTACGCACTAATTAAAGTAGCAGTAAGAAGTGAACAAGAATAAGAGGTGGGGGATCAATTTAGCATGGAGAGCCATCAGGTATGGCTTCAGAATACTCTTTATCCACTGACATCCTGACCATATTTTCACATGTACTCTAGGCTCCTATTCGATAGACGGTCCCAGAATATGTAGAATATATGTTTCTCCGAAAGGAGTTAACTTGATTGAGGAGATCCCCGTCCCAAGTGAATTCCGAATGGAGCCTTTCGCCTTCAAACTACCACCACCAGCGGCGTTGGTTCCACAGAATTGGAATTTGATGGTTGAGAAGCGAAACTAACCTTCCCCCGAGCAATTTCACCCCAATCCTCTCTATGATGTAATGGGCTATACTTCGCAGTCGCCGCTGTTTCGGCCCCTCTGAAAGTATGGCAACAAACGGCCGAGCAAACAGCGATGTTCCATCCAATTTTTCGAGGCGAGGCAGCAAATCCCGCCGAACGAGAATCGAGACAAATGTCACAGGATCGCTTCATACGGCCCCATGATCCAGCAAGAAGCGCAGCTACGCTCCAAACATAAATCTCACGTTTTAAAAGGGGGAATAAATCCATTCAAGTTGTTACGTAGCGCTCGAATTTATGCGTCGTCGCTGGTATATTTGCGAACAATTTATTGATTCATGTACGCTGGGGTGTTTCTTTATAAACGAAGATTTAATACCGCTTCTATTGTGTTATATTAGCGGTCTACAATAGCTAGGATTTAGAGAGGAATATTGGGTTCAACAAGGTAGTAAAACCATATTGCAGTAGTACTGTTAAAGGTACTTTGACAGCTAAGGTCATTTCACAAATGAGCCCCCATTGGGAATCGAACCATCATTAATTATAGATATTATCCTATCATTTTGATAGTAAATGCTTTCATTATATAAATTATATTCAACCTCATGAGCTTAGAAACGAAGTATTTTAGCGGGCAGGTCAGTTCTTCCGAGTTTTTTCCCAGGGGGAATACCCAGAATACCTGGATGTCCCGGTCATGTAACTATTTTTCACTTCTGTTTATCCTTGGGTTCCATTCCGCACGGCACTTACTCATTGATATCTCTCAAACTTATTATTCCCCAGTTATGACCGATTCTTTCTCAGCTAATTCCTTGAACAGGTTTCCCTTTCACTTAAATTGCAGTATTTAATTACATACATAAAGTCAAACATGCAACCGCCTACCTTACCTCAAATATTAATTAACATTTGTTTCAGCATAATGAGAGATTCAGTACGACTCAATACGATTTACTCCTATATGCCGAATTATATTTCACATAATAATTTGTGTGTTGCGAAGGCTAGCATATTGAAACAACGCAATAATTGATTTATTTACTTATGATTTAAATGAAATAAACGAGTAAAATATCTACTATCGTATCTGTTAGACTCGCACCATTTACAGTTGCTAACATTTTTATTTTCGTTTCGATTTTTTCGAGAAACATTCCGTATCTAAAATGGTTCACAGAGTAAGCTTCTCTATTTTTACAGCAATTTCATTCAATGCGTACGTTTTATCGCTGCATTCGATGGAATTCTGCGAAATATCTCACAGAGTCATAGGGACAAATTTGAATTCGTTCTACAGCATCGCAAGCGGACGCTCTTTATATACATTCGATTTTAGAACTCGGTGCCTCGGCGCAAACAGAAGGTTTGGGCGGGATTCCATAAAGCCTTCGGGGGAGGTAAAAGTTTCCCAACTCGTAAAAATTTCAATTAACGGTTCTCAGCCAGACATTAAATCCAAATCAGTTATACGATATGCATTGTATCACCCGATAACTTATTGAACGAGGGTTGTGAAAAATATGTACTAATTCATTCTTTGACTATCACGTACACTTCTAGGTGCTGATATCTTACATGCAATACAACCTATTGATAATTACGGTTCAATTCTAAACGATGAACATTGTAACACTTCAATTTTAAACTTACACCCTTCGGAATAGAAGAGTAAATATTTCCAATAAAATAATTACTGTTCATTTCCAAACGATGAATATTATAGCACTTCACTTTCAAACTTACTGCTCTCGGGAAAGAAGAGTAAATACCATTGTGGCATTGGCCTGCCGCAACTCTCATTTTTAAATTTTCATCCGCATTGCAGGGCAGATTTAATTTAAGCTCGATTGCTTGATAAATTCAAAGAAAATACTTTTGCGGTTATCGGTATCATGCGACCCCCTTCTGCTACTTCAGCCGATCTGAAAATGAGCGTAAAATAAGAGAAGTAGATGCGAGGATAAGTCGCTATAGGAATTCGTTCTTTCTGCGAGAGTTACGTGACAAAAGTGAACTGAGGAGGTAAATCGAACGCTCAGTGTTTACACCCCCCGCCACACGCCGAAAGGCTGCTCGCTGGGTACTTATGCAGATGAAGATGCAGAACAAATCAACCAAAAAAGAATCCACCTAATCGATATATTACATGCGTCAAGTAATTAGAAATCCGGAACACTGAGAGCTCCCTTGCGTCACACCGCACAGGAATCGGTAATCAGACCCTCCGACATTTTTTCTATTCGGTGATAGGAACTATAACTCCGAAACGTACTCCTTTATCAACCGAATCTCGTCAACGTTTGCACTGGAAACCCTGGGAAACAGCCGTTGCACCCTTGTTTGTCGAAGCAATGACGAGTCGGAACGAACTCAGATTTTTCCCGATCCGCGATTGGCAAATTCGCCCTTTCGAAACACGAGTCACTTTCCATCTGACATGGGAAATCGGACATACCGCCGTCTCTCGTTATATAAACAGACCGATGTTTATTGAATGGCTTTGTGAATACAGAGGAGTTTGAGGAGTTTTTTCCCGAGACGTTGCCTGAGACAAGTACGATACAAACCTATACAAATGCTTTCAGCGATATTATGCCATTGTTTTCGTGATCCTAAGTTCACGATTAATATGACCTGAGATGGAGGTTCACCCTGGAAATAACCTAGTTGTGGTTGAGTCCTCAAGCGAGAATTGCCTCTTGATTATTTCGTTCGGGACAATTTGGTACGCTTGTCATATAAACGCCGAAAGGAATTTTAGCCAGGATGGCGATTACAGGGAAGGATATTACTCTGGTTTGAATGTCCTGCAAATGAAAGCCGTTGCCATCAACAATATGCGAGGCATATAAGTTTTGTTTTAATTGCATGTGATAGCTCATGAATGCCAAGTATCATCTCACTGGAGTGATGCCATTGAGTTGCTGTATGATTGGAAACGCTAGCCATTAGATGTTTAATAAATGCGGGTGTTTCCCAGTTACACAAGCTTAATTTTACCATAAAATTAATATCTCCAAGGGTCAATTTGTGGGTCTCAACGCACATATTGAGAGAGAGAATGATTTCCACATTACCTGATGTGGATGTTACTAAATACTTCTTTCTTTAGATACGTTAATTTTCCACATTACGACAAGGAGGTGCTCGTAATTGTATTTTACTGCCTTAATGTCTTCTAAAAATGTTACACGAACTTACTTCATTGCCTTAAAAGTTAATGTCTCTTCAATATCAGTCTTACTATCAGTCTTAATTAATTCATCTAATGATTCACGAATGAAAATGGATAGCTTTAACATAGTACAATGTTGGAATAACATTTGCTCTCCTTATCCGTTTTGCTGACATTTATAGTTGTCATGCGTAACATCATTACCGCATTTCAGTGTATATTTAACCATCAAAATTTACTGAAATAAACTTTCAGTATTAATATGCATACTGACGATATTAATAATGACAGGGTGTTTGATAATTGGCTGAGTCTGTGATATAATTTTATGAATAATAATAATGAATAATCTGTCCAAACTTTGAAGTGAGTATTTTAGCATACAGATGGAGCTAGAATCGTCTTCTCCATTTCTAAGGCCAAATCCCAGACATTCTGTATTGCTAATTTCAAATTGCATGTCATTTATCGCAAAATTTTATCTAAAATCAATCTAGACTTTATGATTTGATATTTTAAAGCGTTGTAACTCATTACGGACATTTTCCATGTAAACGAATCCTAATAACCAATTAGCCTTCGACTGGATAATGAATAGATAATTTAATTCCATTCCAAAATTGATATGATTGTGATTAACTCACGTCCCGTTGTTTACAATAATCTGTTTTCCTCATTACCTCATCCTGTTTGACATTTGCAGCGTACTGTTTTTTCAAATACCAACGCATATGACCACTTCAGCCTCGTAAACTCGATGTTATAAATAGGACATCTGCATGTCGCCAAAATGCGGCAGGAAAATGAAGCGTTTTGGTAAGTGAAACGATTCATAAAATTTGAAAAAAAAAGTTACTTCATCCGGATAGGCGGAAAAATACCCCTACATTAGCTAGGAACGAGGATAAAACTTAGCTGAAATCCCTCATCCCATCAAACGCCTAAACTTCCACCCGTTAGACAATTTCCTGCCCGCGCCACCGGAAGATTCAGGCACGGTAATATTTTCTCGTAATTACCTCCGTACACGAAAAAGCCTTCTTCCCACTCGCCCCTTTAATCTCGCCGATAGCGAAGTCTCAAGAATGCGCAAGTTTGCCCCCGTTTGAGTCAAGGTCGGAGATATTTCATGAACAGGAGTCATTCGCTAGGTGCTGAATATGCATAAATGTAAACTGGCGTTTT
The DNA here is from genome assembly GCA_000376725.2 of Ladona fulva. NCBI lineage: Eukaryota > Metazoa > Arthropoda > Insecta > Odonata > Libellulidae > Ladona > Ladona fulva. Next base: position 38,950 of record KZ308487.1, on the reverse strand, counting down.
GAAGGTCGTATGAGTAGAAATTTGGTGCTAATTAAAGCCGCAGCGCTAAGGGATCTCCGCACGCCAAGAAGGCGTTGGGTGGATTAAATTGTTGTAGTCTTCTCCGTGTCACAAGTCCACTTGTTTTTAACGCAATATAGTATTAGTTTCGCTTCAACATGGTTGTTATTTTTTTAGTCAAGTAGACGTGCTTCACATCCACTTTTTTAATACTTATGTTGATGTTGTAATTTTCACAGAGGAGAAGAAAGAACTTGTACTTTTTCCACACGTTTTATACGTTAGGTTCTGGACCTGACAATGCTAATCTGTTTGAGGAACTGGTCGCAACGTGTGGATACATAATAAGGCTTTTGCTCTTCTTTGATATATCTGACCACAAAGTAACGCCTGAAAATAATGAGTACGTTGTAAATTTTATTTATCTAAAATTTAAGGAAGTATTGGTAATCGTTTGCAATGATGTTCCAAGAATCTTTGCAGAGAAAGAGTCCAAGTGTTCTGGTTTTTCCTCCGGATTAGAATGGCTCCTTCTAGGGCTCCGGAAATACTCCGCAGTGCTTCCGAATGTTCGGCTTATTTTGGAGTAAATTATATTCTATACATTAGCGCTGTCATTGGTATTTTATCATCGGTGGACGAACCTGATTTGTACGCTTGCGTGTCTCATTTGATAAATGTTATAGAAGCATTCAATCCAGAAAATAACATATTCTAGTATTTACATGTGCAGATGCTACGTTGTAGATACACCTTTTGATACGCCCACTATGTAGATTATCGAATCCACTATCAATAATAGGTTATCTTGGAGCGAATAACGACCAGATTTTTTTTTTAAGTATGAGTTGTGACTATACTTCCTCTTCGTTATCAATATCATCAAGAATATGTAGCAATAACGATTTAGTTTGGATTGAAAAGGAACGGTAGATGTTTCGGGGTTATTTTTGGAGCATTTTTTGCCTTGATCTTGTTGAATGTTTTTTGCAACAAAAAAAATGATTTCGCTAACAAAATTCTCTTTTCGTGGAAAAAAAACTTCGCTATCGAAGCCTAAGGATCCTTTCATTTTTTTCTGAATTTCCTCGTTCTTTTTCCTCATCGAAAGATTTTCCCGCTTTAGAATCTTTGAATTCCTGGTAAAACATTTTCCTCGTGACATTTCTATTCGTAATGCTCTACATATAAAAAATATTTAAGAATCGGACAAAGAAAAAAGAATCAGATATCATTTCTTGGAATACGGGTTTTAATATGAAAAACCAGCTTTGAAATCGATTTTATTTCTTCGGGAAATACTTCAAAGGATCAGAATCACTCCAAAGACGTCGCCTTAGTGTGTTATCATCGTTCGGGACGCAAAGACGGATATTCTGTAGTAAATTTTGGCGTCAGTTATCCTCATTATTTCGGAAATTTGCTGTGTTTTATAACCTGCAAAACTCCAGACTGCATACATTCGTATCGTCTTTGATTATATTAAAAATTTTGGAAAAAAATATTTAGTAAGTGTTTGATTCTATACCGCTGATATATTTGTACATTAACCGCCAATTTACGCGACGTAAGTTCATGATCTATTTTGACTATTTTCTTTTTTTAATATACATATACANAATGGATGCAGTTATATTAAATTATCAGTACGGTTTGGTATACAATGTATATTATTTCGCGAATATCTAATGAAAGGAAGTCGAAATTGTTAGTTTTTATTTTCACAAAGAGGTCGTCTTTCATATGATCCAATACTACCTTATTTATTTTAAATTTATCCAAATTTATTCACTATCTATTATCCAAATATTTCTTCTGCTAGACCTCGCAGCCATTTGCATGGTGGAAAAGTTTGCAAATGCGTTGAGGATGTTTTCTATAAATAGAGATATTTTGATTGAGAACTCAGATGTAAGTTTACGTATCTGATTGTGTAGCAGTTTACATAAGAAATTTATTTCTCTATTCCTCGAAGCTATCTTTGAATTTCCTTGTATTGTAAGGAAGCAATTTACGAAACCCGAAGCACATCGAGATCTTCCGTTTTTTATAAATTCTAAAATAAATCTCTAGTAAAACGAATTTTCGTTTTCTGAAGAATATAATGTATCTGACACGAGATAAATTAATCAAGCTGTCATTGATATATCACTATTACATTACCCATTGAAGGCCATTTCTTGGAAAGACGTCAATTGTAATAAAAATGAAGATAATCTACTTCAATGGTGCCTGTGTTTCTGTACTCTGAGAGGAATTATTGACAGGAATTATATATATATATATTCGTTTTCTTCTGTTCGTATGTTGAAATTAATTTCGTATATAGAGGTCGAAATGGAGGAAGAAAAAGTTCGAATGTCGAAAAATTTGTATGTAGCTGTTCGTAAGTTGAGTTACAGCTGTATTCATTTTTTTTGCCGGATGGAGAATCTCCACTTAATTTTGTGACAGTCTTGTTTAAGGCTCCAATAATGGGAATGCTAATATTGTAAAGTTTGTATTGAGTAATGGGATTTGTTTTGATTTCTACTTCTCAAATGCTATAACATGTGTTAAGATAAATATAATTGCGCCTTACCATTAAGCTATTGTTCCTTACGCGGAGATTAATCACGTATGCCTCCTCTTCCATAGAGAATAGAAAATGCAAACTACCCCACTCCTCGTCTTGACAGGTGGGCCTCATTCCCTCTTCAGTGCTTCTGGTAGCTAATTGTTTAGGGATTGGGGTTCAAACTGATCTCCGGGTTGAATAGCTAGAGAGCCGAATAGACAAATAATAGACGAGCGGATAAGCGCATAGATATCTGTTTCAAGTAGTGCTGGGTTTAGGCGTAAAAAAATGCTAACAATTCTCAAACTCTCCATCGCTAGAGAAGTGCTATTGGCATGATTATTACTTTATTCGACGCCTTATGAAATTTCACTTCATATACTACAATTCTTACTAATTTCTGCGTAGAAAGAACAAATCGATCTTGACATTTGTCTCAAATCCCTCGAAAAACGTAAACATAATCACTTACAATTTAGCTCATAAATTTGCAATTTTAAGAATTTTTTCCTAACCAGGAATCGCTTCTATTTCTGAACAACCATGCGAAACGGTTGGATCCGCCAGTCTTGCGAACACTAGACTGTGAACTCCGACCTTCACAGAACAGGAACTTTGATTATTTCTTTTATCAAACTGCTTAAGAAAAAATTATTCCACTCTTTCGCGAACAACAACGTCGTTCCCTCCTCGTTCTCTTCACTACGTGACACACGTGCTCTCGTTTCTTTCGTTCTTCGTGCGAAATGGCAGTTTCGGGAACTCGGCAAGTCCTTCATCCTCTTCCAAGATCCATATCTTTCTCATAAGCATCCATTCTACAACGTGGCCACGTTCGGCCCCCTTTCAGCTTATGATTGGCTGATCGCTCCGGGCCAGAACTCCACTCCCCCGAATCCTCCCCCACCACCCCCGCATCCCATTCTGCCCCCGGAGGCCCTCCTTCGCCGTCTATTGTTACCCTTTTCGGGTTCATCCCATGTCTGTGAGTGTAGTGGTAGATAAGATTATGCAAGGTATATGAAGGGGTAACCTGCTCCTACATCCACTGCTTCTCCATCTTTCGCTCTTCTTCCAACTTTGAAACTCCCCTTTTTCTACTGTTCTTTCGCTCTTATGTTCACTCGCAATTATCACCCTGGTGTCTTAAAATGAAGGATTTCTAAAGTATCTAAATACAAAGCTTCTCTTTGATTCTAAGCATCATTTGTTGTTCTTATTCCCGTTCGGAATGAATTTAAATAAATAGATAAGATTTTTTGTTTATAGTTTGGGCAGCTGTGCTTGGATAAATCGCAGAGTGGTGAAAGACATCTAAGTGATGAACTTTGAATAGCTAAATTTGATTTGATTAATTGTGTATGTTGTATTATTATTGTATGATTGACTGTATCCGACAGCGTCATTGTTTTCTGTTGTATTTTTAGGTGAGGGTGGAAATTACTTTGTCCAAATCTTACCACCGGAACATTGTTCTATTTGTAAGATTATCTAAATAAATAAAGAAGAAATAAGTATGTATTAAGGTTGGATTTCCTTCGTTAAATTCACAGAATAAGGCTACGAGTGGCGAAAACTCGCAATGGGAGACCAAACTTAGAGAGGTATATGCAGTCCATACTATTTCATTTATCAGTATATTTCGATGTAGTTCTATTAACTGTCGAACTCTGTTCGCTTAAGGTCGCTGCACATGGGGTTTTTATGTTGCCCGCTTTATATATATTTCATAATTTCCTTGTAAATTTGCCTACACTAGTGGCGTAATAAATAATGACCATTTTTATTCTTATAAATCGTAAATAACGTTTTGCATAATAACAATATATACTTTTGGTTATACGAATACTTTTCTGAAAATTTTGACTTGTATTCAAATGCTATTATTTTGTAAAAACTTCCTTAGAATATGCTAATTACGAATTTGTAAACTTTCTGTGTTAAAACTTGTGGTTTTCTTTGTTCAATAGGCCAACNAATTGATTATCTATTCTATGGAGTTTATTATTTTTAATCTGGTTCGAACTAATTCTTATTGGTGTGCGATATCAGTTAAACGGGGCTTTCTTTTTTCAACTTTTTGAAGGAAATCTTTGGTCCGGCTCCCGGGTAACCAAGTGGTAAACGCGTACAACCTCGTTCAAAGCGGTTCTGGGTTCGAATCTCGGTCTGGACCTATGTGCGAAATTACCTGAACAGTCGAAGCATTTTTGCCCTAATACCTACTACTACACAAAATCTATTTTTTAAACGAAAAGATTCGTTTCCAGGAACGGCCAAGATTACGATGACGGTCATTCGTCGAATCAAATCGAGTTACCTAAAAAATTAACGAAATAAAGAATTACCATTATCACATTACTGTTACGTGGGTAATTTTTAGTTTCTTTTTCCTAGAGAGACTGAACTCCTTTACTCCATAGCCCTGCGTTTTAAGTCAATATTCAAATAGACCATGTGTTTATCACATCTCAAATGAAGGTGATATTTTGGTGCTGCTATTGTTGAACTTGGAGCGGTGTTTTCTTGGAAATAATTTGGCCCTCCGTAATCTGGTGTGACTTTCGCATATCTCGCCTTTTAATCAAATGCCATATCAATCTCATACCGCAAGTTTGTCTCAATGCTTCACTCCTTCAGGGGTCCCATACCTAAAATTGCGGTTGGTCCCTCCTTTTAAAATGTTCTCCTATTAGATACTTAATACGTACAGGTCCAAAAGGATGCAGTTATATTAAATTATCAGTACGGTTTGGTATACAATGTATATTATTTCGCGAATATCTAATGAAAGGAAGTCGAAATTGTTAGTTTTTATTTTCACAAAGAGGTCGTCTTTCATATGATCCAATACTACCTTATTTATTTTAAATCTATGCAAATGTACTCACTATCTATTATCCAAATATTTCTTCTGCTAGACCTCGCAGCCATGGTGGGAAAGTTTGCAAAAACGTTGTGGATGTTTTCTATAAATAAAGATATTTTGATTGAGAACTCAGATGTAAGTTTACGTATCTGATTGTGTAGCAGTTTACATAAGAAATTTATTTCTCTATTCCTCGAAGCTATCTCAAACTGATCTCCGGGTTGAATAGCTAGAGAGCNGAAAATACCAAATAACGAAAAACGCCAGTACTTCCTGCCAAAAGTGATGATTCGATTCACGCAACCAGAACTAAAAATTTTAAATTAAAAAAATAACTATCCGTTATAACGTTTTTTTTAACCAAAAATGTCTGTTTCATGGCGTATTTACAAAAATGCTACTCCTAAAAGTTGTACTCAGAGCAGCTGTGTTTGATGCTTATCTTGAGCGAACGCCATGGAAAATTATTGTTGAAAATGTTTAATTTGTATTCACTCTCATATCGTGCAGTCTTCTGATGTTTGTTGATACTTCAGCGGCGTCAATGTTTGAAATGTTTCATTCAGTGATGTCCAAGTGAGGCTATATTTAATAATACTCGTAACTTCTGTATTCGAGTATTTTTTCCTGGAAAATTAGTCTTTCGCTTCTCACTTTGATGGTGATTTTGTTTTTAAAGTCTGTGATGAAATTTCAATCAATTATCTATTGCGTTTTTCGGAATCACCTCATTTGTGTTAACACGGTCACTACATGCACTGCTGGGTGGGGGGCAAATTTGAATAAGGGAGTGTTAAATTGCGGGCTTCCCTTCGCCATTCGCGCGTACACGAAAAAGTCCACTTGAGTAATTGATTTCTCCCACATATCTATCGCGGCGTAACTGACGCATTGTTTTTATGCAAAAGTTATACGCAGCTCGGATGTAATGTGATAATTGCAGCCGGTCAGAATAGGTGATTCTAATGAAATCTGTGGGAATCGATGGGTTGCACGTGTAACATATATTTCCACATGCTCGTGGCTTCCCTCAAATTTGGTATTTTCGCATTTTTCCTTATCTATATAGGGGCATATCTTTGTCTGAAAATTGAGCATTCAGAAAATAAGTTTTAGAGGTGCCATGCCGTTTTTGATTGAGAACTCAGATGTAAGTTTACGTATCTGATTGTGTAGCAGTTTACATAAGAAATTTATTTCTCTATTCCTCGAAGCTATCTTTGAATTTCCTTGTATTGTAAGGAAGCAATTTACGAAACCCGAAGCACATCGAGATCTTCCGTTTTTTATAAATTCTAAAATAAATCTCTAGTAAAACGAATTTTCGTTTTCTGAAGAATATAATGTATCTGACACGAGATAAATTAATCAAGCTGTCATTGATATATCACTATTACATTACCCATTGAAGGCCATTTCTTGGAAAGACGTCAATTGTAATAAAAATGAAGATAATCTACTTCAATGGTGCCTGTGTTTCTGTACTCTGAGAGGAATTATTGACAGGAATCGAAGTCACGGAGATCACCGTCACTTTTATTTTGTCCTCGAAAATGCCTCATGTATTACTCTCGCGTTAGAAAAATGCTTTCGAGTCTGGAGACGTTTCCTCTGAATAGTTATCACCAACGGAAGTTTTCTTACGTTTTACCGCTAAGCGGGCCAGTTTTTAATGCGACTGCGCGTATGAAATTCGGTTGTGAAAAATTCGCTACTGAAATTTCCAGTAAGTTTTTCCACTTCACAGTCTGGCAGTTTCACAAGAGCAAGGCTTTCGCCGAATCGCCACCACACATCATTAACTTTCCAACAGTTTCACCTCTAAATCAGCCTTCTTATTCTTCAGGCGCGTATTACATTCTATTGTGATAGTTATAGGAGATAGATAATCTCGAGTCTCTGTCGTGAAAAGGTCCAATCAATCAAGCCAGCTTTCCCCTCAACTCTCCCTCCTTTCCCCGTTCAATCTCTTCCCTAATGCCTCCCTCGATAGCTTCCCCGCTCCATTCTCGAGAATCTTGGATGCGGGTACTAGTTACGAGTTCCGAGGAATGAAACAAGTTTTGTTGGATCAAGTGAGTCGAAGTTGTCAGACGTGTATTTTGGAAAACTCTCGCCGTCTCCCCCGTCCCCATTGTAAGGGGAGTGTTAAGGATCGTCCCATTTCTCTCTGATGATAAGGTTTTGTGCGAAACTTCTTCCCTTAACTCGATGACACTTTCTCCCCTCTCATTTCCTACCAACACGCTTTCTTCCTCTCCGTATCTACCCTCTGGGAATGATTCGGGATAATCCACATTCGCCTCCCAGGCAGAAGACGTAAAGGGCTCAATGTTTTAACAAATCCATCGTTTACTACCTTTAATGTCATAATTAAATAAGTCTCCCATGTTCATGCGAACGCATGCAAAAACTCTTCCATTTTTGCCCGACGTCACCTATTTTATATAAATCAGTGATCTGGTTCTCTCAACCCTCTGGCGTACAGCTAGAGAACTTGTTCATTCACATACGGATGGAAAGAATACTTAATAATTTCCACGGTAGGTTTGGTCAGTGAGTTGACACCCAAAAGGTCCTACCAATGTTGAGACTTGATGGTGTCAACTCGTTGAAGAAACTATTCGAATAAAAACATGACGTGGAAATTGCTAAGTATTTATTCTCTCTTTCAATATGGAAGTTGAATTTTACAAAACCACGCCACATTAATTTTATTTTTTTGTTTATGGTTACTGTTCTTTCTATAAATAATTGTTTGCGAAAATAAGTAAGTCTTACATCTCAACCTATAGCAACCCTACCCAACTCATAACAGCACCAAACCCTTTAATAAGTGGAAAATTCAAAGAAAGGATAAATTTACTAAATATGTTCAAAGAAAGCACATTCATGGATGATACAGGCGGTATAATCTCTCTTCCACGTTAAATAGGCCATTATGATATTAATAGGAGTAATAGGAAAGTATATGCTAGAATGAATAGATTGTAGAACTCATTGTTTCCACAAGCGATAAGCGAAAGTAATCCATTAGGGAAGTAGAGTTATGGTGCATGCACCCCCTGCCACCCGCCAAAAGGAGGCTTGCAGGGTACTTAGGTAGACATAGACGTACCATTTACAGGTAGAAGTGTATAAAACCATGACAGTAGATCAGGCTCTACAATGTAGATTACATACTGGCTGGTAGATCACCTATTCCAAAAATACCCACACTATATATACATACGTGTGTGAGCTTTAAAAAATGTTCAGTTTCTGCCGCTCTGCTCGTACTACCAAGTTGAAAATATTAAATCAATGTATGTAATCTATCAATTTTTATATGAAGTATAAAATCAAATGTTTATAATTTTCCTTCTTTTGGCCATTTTAATCCCGATTCCTCTCTTTACAGTTTCTATTACGATAAACAGTTTACAAATATAAATTACAACTTATATCACGATAGCAAGTGGAGCAATAAAATAAGAAAATACCAAATAACGAAAAACGCCAGTACTTCCTGCCAAAAGTGATGATTCGATTCACGCAACCAGAACTAAAAATTTTAAATTAAAAAAATAACTATCCGTTATAACGTTTTTTTTAACCAAAAATGTCTGTTTCATGGCGTATTTACAAAAATGCTACTCCTAAAAGTTGTACTCAGAGCAGCTGTGTTTGATGCTTATCTTGAGCGAACGCCATGGAAAATTATTGTTGAAAATGTTTAATTTGTATTCACTCTCATATCGTGCAGTCTTCTGATGTTTGTTGATACTTCAGCGGCGTCAATGTTTGAAATGTTTCATTCAGTGATGTCCAAGTGAGGCTATATTTAATAATACTCGTAACTTCTGTATTCGAGTATTTTTTCCTGGAAAATTAGTCTTTCGCTTCTCACTTTGATGGTGATTTTGTTTTTAAAGTCTGTGATGAAATTTCAATCAATTATCTATTGCGTTTTTCGGAATCACCTCATTTGTGTTAACACGGTCACTACATGCACTGCTGGGTGGGGGGCAAATTTGAATAAGGGAGTGTTAAATTGCGGGCTTCCCTTCGCCATTCGCGCGTACACGAAAAAGTCCACTTGAGTAATTGATTTCTCCCACATATCTATCGCGGCGTAACTGACGCATTGTTTTTATGCAAAAGTTATACGCAGCTCGGATGTAATGTGATAATTGCAGCCGGTCAGAATAGGTGATTCTAATGAAATCTGTGGGAATCGATGGGTTGCACGTGTAACATATATTTCCACATGCTCGTGGCTTCCCTCAAATTTGGTATTTTCGCATTTTTCCTTATCTATATAGGGGCATATCTTTGTCTGAAAATTGAGCATTCAGAAAATAAGTTTTAGAGGTGCCATGCCGTTTTTGATTGAGAACTCAGATGTAAGTTTACGTATCTGATTGTGTAGCAGTTTACATAAGAAATTTATTTCTCTATTCCTCGAAGCTATCTTTGAATTTCCTTGTATTGTAAGGAAGCAATTTACGAAACCCGAAGCACATCGAGATCTTCCGTTTTTTATAAANGCTACACATTTTGTGTTATGATGTGTAAATATGATAACATGTAAAAAAAGGATTACATATTGCATGATGAAGTCCTTGGCCTTAAAAATAAGCTTAATGTCATTTTTGTACATTCATTTTTACTCATCACGTTCCTTACCATCTTTTAATTTTACTAAGTGAAAGCATGAAATTCTCGTGAGAAAGCATGCGCACGCACGCTCATACGCCTGAGGGTTAAGTGAAAGCGTGAAATTCTCGTGACAGAAGAAAAAACACAAAATTTAATATTTACTCTTATTTATGAAATGAATGAGATCCTTGCAAACTTTATCTTTCAGCTACATACAACATTTAAAATATAGTTACAATGAAATCTCTCAGCTACGCACGTAAATTAATAGATAAACTGGTAAGGAAATGTGCGAAACTGAAAATTTGAAAACACATTAAGACACACGTTATTAGAACAACATGCAGAAATTTAGCAAAGGGGGAATTTTGAGGGCTCAAACCTTCCCAACCCCTCCCCCCCGCATGAGAACAGAGTCAACAATCAATCAACGAAACCATGCGAGAGGATAACCTCTCACAATTATGCCTTACCAATATCGCTGGAGATTCACAGGGTATACATATTACACACGAGATAAATTAATCAAGCTGTCATTGATATANAGACCAATTTACAGGGCATTGTATTAAATCATCTTCAAATGGCTTATCGCTAATTAGTTGCCCGAGTTATCAGCCTGTGTGAAACACCTTACCACAATCAGATGATAGTTTTCTGTAAATTTAGATTTTTTAATTTTTTTGTAAAAACTACGAAATTTGCTTCACAAGAATGCTATCTTGTAAAGTATAATTTTTGTGGTTATATATTATTGTGGTAAATATAAATGGGGCCATAGTAGAATAAGGAGAGGCGAATACGTATAAAAATTGTGTGCGATAAAATTAACATATGGTAAGTGTCATATTAACACCATAATGTCAATTAACCAATTTACTTTTTATTTATGTATTGATAATTAATGAGAATAAACTTTAAGCCATTACGTAGTTACTTAAATTAGTGGAAAGTCAGAAGAGCGAAGTCTTTGAATTATATTTGCAATCGATTTCACTAAATAAACTATAATATAAGTAGTGGTATTCAATCCTCATCTTTGCAGTCGGTTATTTTGTTTAGTAATTTATTGACCGAGAGTTACGACTGGTGCAATGCAGCGATATGCTCAATTGTCTTAACGATTTTTACGTAATCCTAGCACAAAAGTGGACCAAAAGAAGCTGCAAGTTCGAGCTTCTATTTTTATAGTTTTCCAAGTAGTCCTGGGGTTCATGTGTGCTCAGTTACCCGTGTAAGTTTATTTACTTTGCTGCTTTTAAGGAGACATCTCTTAGGTTACCATTTTTTATATTGGAACGGAACATATTAAGCCTTTAGGTCCTCCTTTGCCTGTTCCTAATGCCTGAAACAACAAACTGTTCATAGTAAATTTAACCAAAAAGAATGTGGATTATCAGAATGCTTCTAGTGAATAGTAAATAATTTAAGGCAGGCTTCGGTGCTTCAGGATAGAATAGTAATGAACTAAGTAAAGTCTTTCAAGAGCAAAAAAAGGTTTACGAAATGTGTTTGATCTTCAAGGCAAAATATTACGAAGCTGCACACATTGCAAAAATATACAGAATAGGGCGGAATTGATAAAATGAAACGAATTAGTGAAAACACATAGGAAATAAAGAAACGATTTAAGCAAAATCATAAAAAGTTGATGAAAATGGTAGATTAAGGTGATGAGGACAATTTAAATTCGACATAACGGATAGATCTGTTTAAATCATTACTAAGAGCAAATTCTGGCTACAACATGGTTACACAGTTAAATATTGCAATTTTTATTTAAAACTAAATCATAGCTGTATTTAATAAAAGTTTAAAAGTTAATTTAGCCTTGAATTTACTAAGTTGACCTGTCAATTCGTGAAATTCGAACTGAAAACGAAACACATGAAGCTGTATTTATCCACTAAGTTACTTTAATTTAATCGTCCTTGTTCGCCTATAGAATTCATTTCATGCATCCGAGCCTGCTGTGATGAATACCGGCCGGTTTTATATCTCCGAGCAAAATTGTCGATTCCAGCCTCGGCAAACGAAGGAGGAATTTGAAGCGATCGGCATTTCGACTGCGTAAGCATCTTACGAGAGAAGAAGGATCGGAATAAAAATGCGCCAGTTTCCAATTTATCGCCGGAAATTCGGAATATCACCGAATTAGGAGAAAGAATGAGCGAAATCCAGCGCGCGCTCTCAGGAAGCGGCTATCGGGAAGGAAATATTCCCCGATAACGAAAGAATTCGAATGGCGGAATTCTCATTTTATTCCGCCGTCCGTAATACCGCGTTCCAAATCATTTTCCCTCTGTCAATAAACGAATGCCTTCCGAAAACAAACCTTATATTTTTTTATTATTTTCGCTCACCCCCGGCATCTTTCGCATCGGGTGGGGGAGTTGAGGTTTGGAGGAGTGTCGGAATCATTGTATTGATTTTACAGCCGGGGAAACGGGTCGTACAAGAGGACCAAGGTCGGCATACGCGAGTCCTTCTGACGGATATTTGAATATTCATATACAACTCCGTGTTTCGAACGGATACAAGCAAAAGCGGGGAGCGCAGGGAAAAAAGGCGGAACGGACCGGGGTCGCGCGATTCGTTTCTCTGTTGTTTATATTTTTTTTCGTGTTGGGAATGGTTGCGAGGGGTGCAGAGAACGTATTGGGATGACGTCACCCCCTACACCTTCCGCAAGGGAAGCGTGGAAATTATTTATGGGAGGAAGGGCCGTCGATGAATTTCCAAGTCGGCTTCGATTCGCGCCTTTTGTCCCGTTTGTTCCTCGCGCGGCATCATGGGAAGGTGGCTGCATTCCTTTTTCCGATTTTTCGTTCTTTTTACCGCGCCGAGTTTGATTAAGTGGGGAGTGGATGAGTGGGTGGGGAAACTGTGTGGATGTCGCAAGTCGGAAAATTGAGATGCGGGATTGTCACGGAGTGGCGAGGAAAAGGATTTTCGAGTGATTGTGACGTTTGGCCTGCGTAGCGAGGCGTGACGTTTAATTTTTTTTAAATATCGAACTTTTGGTTGTTTCAAACGATCCGGAAACGGAGAATTTCATCTCGAATAGTTCATAATGAGCGATTTACGAAAGTTTTTCTGCAATTTTCAGGCCCGTATTTTCAATTACTATTATGCGAAAAAATGTATTGATCTTAATGAATTTGGCAGCGGAGCGTTTTCTGCGATGAAACAAGCTATCGATCCTAAGGTCTTTCGCTTTATTAACATTTTTGCGTTACGAAGAAATTTATTAATTCCTAGAGGGCAGTCCATAGCCACGGAGTTCTCTGTATTACACTTAATAGAGTTTCAGTTTAGCTCTAAGAAAGGTATTTTGAATGACGAATGATTAAGGATGAATGAATATGGGCGCAATAATATATAACGCAATTGTCAATAATGAATAATGCTATTTAGGATTCAACGTAATTATTTTACCACTTTTTGTTATTACCGTTCATAATTTAATGTCATCATAAATCTTTAGTTTGATATGTTCCTAATGGAGTGTCTTTTTTAATTTCGTAATTCATAAATACGACGAAGACCTAAGCAAAATATCCTATTCAACACATTCTTACCCTCTAATAATGACGATGTAACGTTTCTTGGACTGTATTTGTTTACTTCAAAACTATCAATTCATATTACCATTTCTTCCGAACTACATAGGTATATTTACTATCCTGCCATACATTCATCCGTTTATGTAAATGAAAATCAACAAATCCAGACTGAGGCCCGGTGTTACAATATATACTTAAAATTGACATTAAATAATTCAATTCGTAGTACAATTTAGGGTCCGAAATCAAAATGGTTGGTTAGAATTAAAGTGAAGATTATAATCAGTCTCCATGCTAGCCAATCATATAAGTAGAAGGTTAGTTGCAATCTTCGTTATAAAACCAGGCCGTAAAATAAACATTAATTTAAGTCTATTTAAATTATATCTCATAATACACGGCTTTAATTTATTACCATTCTACGAGTAAATTTCGCTGTAGCATTCTTAAGAGTAGCGCTTTAAAACATTCCAAAGATATAGATTGATTTTTTAAATGAACATTCTAATACTATTATTAGAAAGCTATGCTGAATGTAAAAAAAATATATCCTCGGTTATGTTTCTCAGTAGCAGTAGGCTACACATTTTGTGTTATGATGTGTAAATATGATAACATGTAAAAAAAGGATTACATATTGCATGATGAAGTCCTTGGCCTTAAAAATAAGCTTAATGTCATTTTTGTACATTCATTTTTACTCATCACGTTCCTTACCATCTTTTAATTGTACTTTTCAGCATGATATTACTATTCGCAGAAAGCATGCGCACGCACGCAGCTGTTTTATTATATCTGCGTCACCAGCGTGATTCTGACGAGAATACAAAATGAACGATTCCCTTTTGTCTTTTTCTTTCGCAACAGCCGGCCCAACAATCGAAGTACAAGCTGTCACCAAAGGAACAGCCATTCTGCCGTGCGACATCGTTCCACCGATTGCCAACGACAGCGCTATTCTAGTCATCTGGTACAAGAACGAAATGACTGCCATTTACAGGTAAGGGAATACGCCATGTTTTTATTTCCCTCTTTCATAGCATAAGCCTGTCGCTTTTTGGAAGACCCCGATTTTGATGAATTAGATGAATAAATGCCTTTGGAATTAGAGGAAAAGGGTTGAATGGCCCCAGAAAGCAGTGACACGTAAGTTGCGGCACTTGTCTTGAATTGAAATTAATACAAGACCTAAATTCGCGATTTCCACTACCTTCTGCGACTTAAAAGGAGCCATTTGCGAATAATAGATTCCATCTCCAAAAATTTCAGCCTGACATGCATCGAAATTCATTATCGCAATTTAATTTGTTTCAGAATGTTGTCAGTTCTGTGAAAGCGTCTAGGAGTTGTATTTTTCTACTCAACTCATTAGTAAGTTTACCGCACAATGCCTTCCTTAAAAGAATGTTCTTCACTATATAAGTACGAGGGATTACAAGACCTAGGACCTGTTGCAATGCTCCATCGGGAGTTTGGAAATCTGCCGTTTTTCAGCAAAATCATTGTCGCACTCATGAAATTCCAGCTAGAGGTAAAAGGCGAAACTAATGTTGCGGTGGATTATTCAATTTTGAAATGCCTTAGCCTTACAGTCCGGCATATGAAAAAATCTCGTCTCGAGATTTATAGACTTCATTTTAGATTCATCTCAAGTTGTGTTGTATTTATAATAATAAAAATGATGATGACTTTTTCTGGAAGATTTTTGTCTTGAGAGACGATTCTTACAATTAACCTTTTTTATTATAACCGTATTAATTATTTATAAAATAACTGAAGCATATTCTTGTTGATCACGACAACTTATTCCAAGGAAACAGGTAGACCCCAATTATATTAATCTTAATAGTTATTGTTATGTACAAATTCACCCGATCATTTTGTAACTGGAAATTTTTAACTAGCCGGGACTCGAACCCGGGACCTGCGGAATGGAATGCTTGCATACTAACCGTTCCGTCACCGTGGCTATTTTAAAAATGTTAAGTGATGGATCTAATAATAATTTTAGCTATGGATTATAGGGAGAAAAACGACTGAACCAGCTTGTGACACGTCTATCAACCCATTTTTCTCTCCTATGATTCCATATAAATTTATATTAATTACTGCGAATCTCTTGGTGATGATGATATGCCGAAACTGCCTCTGAAATTGTTATTAAGTCATCGCCTTCTTCTTTGTGTCTTGGCAAGTATGTGCGAGTGTGTATTTATAAATCTTCATATTCATATCTTCCTTTTTATTGCTTCTGGTCTCAGTGTCCAAACTAATATTAAACACGCTATTCGGTGATATCGCCACAAATTATAATAATTATTATTTTACTCTTCGGGCCAGTTTACGCCAAAATGGCCTTTGTTCCAGCTATCCTTTGGATATATTACATGATAATAGTATTACACTAAAAAACAATTGAGTGCAATTAATTAACATTATAAAAAACTCAGTGCACCCAAACAAACCGGCAAACATAGACACAAGATTATTGCTACAAACAGTAGGTACAAACTAATACGCAGTCTAGTTGATAAATGAAAAATAACTCTTACAACTACATATAAATACATATGAAAGCCCAAAGATTTGGGTTTTAATGAAAAACTCTTCAACAGGGCTGAGGGAGAAAATATCCACAATGCGGGAAAACACCCACACAAAAAACCGCGAAAACACAGAGGTGATAAACGCAAGGTAACTTGTGGGGGATGTGTATGATATTCGGCATAATAATAATATTCATTTATTACCGGCCTCAAAAGCCCAATCACCCAGTAAAAATATAATATACGGGTACAATAAAACGTACATGTATCGTTGTATGCATTATATCTCGTCGGGTGGACAATTGAATGATTCTGGAAAGGGAGAAAGAGGGAGAGGGTGATATTTGGTCGAAACAATAGGTGAAGTATTCATCAAGACAGACGATTCCCGATCTCGTCTCATTTTCGTTTTCTATTTCTTCATTTATTCCTTCTACGCCCGAGTCACTTTCATCTCTTTACCGTCCCATTCGAATTCGCCTTAATTTTCTCCCTCTTTTCTCCTAGGTACCGAAACATAAGACCTCATCCCTAGTTTCTTTTGATTATCATCTCCCTTATAATTTCAATTGGAGCTGCTACCACCAGCGATCTCGGTTTCCTTTTCATCAGAGACGGGACTTAATTCCTTCCCGGTCTCTTTCCACCAATTTCACAATCCTCCACCTTTCCGCGTTCTCTCCCGCTAGATCCCTCTACTTCCCACCTGGAAACTCCCTCTTACCTCCGGGAACCTCTTCCCCGTTCCCCATCCCGATCGTAACCCCGAAAGCTGCGAATTCATTTGCATACCCCTTATTATTGTCACCAAAAGCTATCCAGGAAAGGGACCCAATTCACCTAATCCCCGATGGAACAGGGGCAGAGGCTGTCTTCCCTCTCTTTGTACCGGGAACCTCTTCTTTTATTCGTAGCCGATGGAGAAAGGTCTATCGTTCCTCGTTCAGATGGTCCCCCGACGCAGATTTTCTCGGCAAGAACTTTTGAATAACTCATTCGTCCTTAAGGTCACTCTGTTTTTCTCCGCAGAAAGTCGCTCTATTATTTTTCCTACCTCTACTCACCGCTCTTAACTGGGGAACTGGAATTGATTTTTTTTACTCTGGCGGGATAAGTAGAATATTCACCCCGGGGCGCCCCGCAGTTTTTACGAGTGCTTTCTCTTAGGTGATGATTTCGGGATTTGCTAAAGGCTGTTTTTTTCCTTAAAAGACTGTTAAAATTATGAAATATCGCTGTTTATTTAAGCTTCCTTGTCTCTCTCTGCTGAGCAAATTAGGAACATTTCTGTTTCTTATTCTTTTCAAATTTAAATTTGTGCACACGAGGAGTTCTTTTGGGTTATTATATAATAAAATGTAATTCTGTTTTCATTCATTGTACGCGTTTTTCACGCATTTACTTCGCTATTTTAATAGAATTTCAGAAAAGAATGTAATATAATGGAATGCAATTCGATGGGATTTAATAGGAAGGAAGCTAATTATCATCTAAGTAAACTTGTGCCACTATTTCCTTATTTTACTTTGTTTAATCATGCCTCGAGTCTTAAAATTCGGCTAATAAAGCAATTTAACATTGTGAATAAATGAAAATAAACTAGATGAAATAACTCAAAATACGGTATTGTAAAATATGGTATCATACTCCGTAAGTACAAAGCTACCATGCTATCAAACACATCCCCTTTTGAGGTATGCAAACCAATGGATATGAAGCTCTTCTACTCATTATATTTCTCCCATGCACGAGTATATTATACATGAATACACATTTTGCTCTATGCACATCCATTTCCTTTTCCCCTTCTATTTCACAAGATATTTTCTCTATAAAGTATCGCACTTAGTTTACTTTTTCTCATTCTTTCTCTTCCTTAGAGACGGCATATTCTCGTCACATGCCAGTTATACGTATTTTTTAATATCATTCACAAAACGTGCGCACCTTGCATAAGATATTTTATGACTATAAATTAGGGATTCCCAAATTATGCCTTTAGGTTCCAAATCCCATATATCAGTTCAGTGAGTTATGTAAATATTTTATAAAATAAAGTATTCCCTTAAGAACAAACCGAGGATGGGTTTTATTGCATGATATTAAAGTATCGCTTTGGATATTTAGATATGTACCTCCCAAGCCACCAGTGGCGTATGGCAGGGGGTGCATTAACATTCAAAGGCTGGTTTGACCCTATACCCCTCAACCATTATCATACAAAAGACTCAAAATGCAATGAGGCATACTGGTTAAGAGAAGTAAGGTAGTTGGCCTTGTTATCAACGCTCAGCTACAAAATCAATAAAAGTTTCTAATGCTATGCAGCGGACTATAACTATGAAAATTATTTGTGAAAAACTAATACCCCTTTCTCTGAGAGCTTGCTGTTTTTAATACTTTTTCGTCTTCAATTAACGATTAAAATTTCGCATAATTTCCACTAATTTCACCGCATTGCTCATTTCTGAAGTTGCCAATTCAAGATTGCGTATTATACATACCTGTCTGTAGCTCATTTTTCACGGAGCCGTAACAATGCTTTGAAAAGGAGGCATCGGGAAAATAACTTGTTCTCGACACCACGAATTCCACTCCCAACTTATATACACGACATCTCTCGGTCATAATTTAGCGTAATTAAAAACATTCCCCATTTCTCGATAAACTCCGCCACTTTTTCTCGAGGCGAAGTCCCGAAAAATCCCCGAAACAATGCAGCGCCGGAGATTATTCGAAAAGAAAAAGAGATAAGCTCCCTACATCCCAATGAAAATCTTCCCGAAAAACCGAACCCTTCCAAAAGATAACGAAACGCCTTGAAAAATCCTCCCGTAAGGCGCGCCCCCTCATCCAACACCCTTACTTATTCCCCGTTGCATCCAAGCAGGCTAAATAGTCCCGCTCCCTCCCGACGAAAAAGGAGCAGAGGGGAGCCGTGCTGGAAAATAAGGCTGAAAAAAGTGAGAAAAGGAAACGGTGCGTTACTTTTAATAAAAAGAGTGAGCTGGAGCAGACTGTTGGAGTTGGTTCCTTTTTATTTCACGGAAGGGTGGATAGGGGCTTCAGCAAGGAAGATACGGTAGATTGACCTCCTGGAAGGGGTAAAGGGTGTGAAACGGAGAAGAAAGACCGGGAGAGATATTGTGACGGGATTAAGGGAAATGAGCGAGGGTCCCCCCGTATTTAGAAGACTTGTAATAAATAGGTGGAATTCAGAATGATGATAAGATGAAGGTGGTGCGCGTAAGGGTGTCACGTGAGATGAAAGAAGGGTTGGGGGGTTGTCTTCCACCCCCAAAGTCGGGGGTGAGACGGATTGTGTAAGTAAAAGAGAGACTTTTGAGACAAATTCTCCGGAAGATCCCTGCCATCGTTTTATTTTTCTCTCCGCGCGCCTTTTATTTATATTCTACATCTCTTTCTGAATGGGCCGCAATTTTTTCTCCCCTTTTTCTCTCCTCGCGCGACGTTTTTCATTTTTTCCTAATTTAAAAGTTGAGAGAATCCCCGCGAGAGCGCCACCGTTGGGAGACATGGCAGGAAGGGGGCGAGGGAAAACGTAACGCAAGGGGGAAAAGTGAAAAGGGGATGATTTGAGTTCAAATGAGGCGCGTTACTCTAGGCATTCGGACTAGCTCTTTTGTTTCGTCATTTTTCCCTCTCGGAGGTGCGGACATTTTCGTGTGCCACCTTTAAAATACGATGTCCGTTTCGTAGCTTAATTGAATGGCGCTACGTCGGAATCGAGACATTTTTTCGCTCTTCATCAAAGGCATAACCGATAATTATTTCAAATATGGACTCTCAACTTCACTTGAGCCCGAATACAAAAGCCCTTCTACCGTTGAGATATTTCTATTTTCTGCGTTGTTAACATCAAGGCGTGAAATTTTCTCTAGGTAACCTCTTTTACGTCAACAAGTTAAGTCTCTTAAATACTTACGTTTCCAGCAGAATAATGTGGAAAATAAGTTAACTATAAACGCGCTATTCATTAAATAAGTTGCACTGGTGAAAGTCGCCGAAAGTTGTTGATCTTTGAAAATCTTTTTGAAGATTAAGATCATTCTTTATAATGCTTTGTGATGGATGTTTTTATGCTACAGGAGTGACAATCTGATAACAATACAATTGCGTGAAATGAAATGATGCTAAAGGGACAAAGTATTTTTCCTTCCTTGAGTAAGAATTCTCTCCGACTCGTCTTACCTATAAACAGACGCGAAATCAAGAATGTCTAACCCGTGGGCTACCAGACCTTTTAAGTAATTTCTTGGGACCATGTTGAATGCTCTTCTTGAAGGTTTAATAAAATTTAAATCTAACTGCAATTCTTTGATAAGCATGGGGGAAAAGAAGAATCTGGTTGTAATCCATTTAGAATATTGAACCAACTCATTTAGCATTGTAATTTTGCAACAAAAGTAACGGTTTTCGATGATTTATTGTTAACATCTATGTAATTATATTTCAGTGTCTTTGAAGTCTAAACAAAAGTTAATGAGGTCTCGCTATGGGTAAAGCTTCGGTAACCCTGCTGTAAATACAGTATACACTCGCGTATAGTTCGCCCCCCCCCCCCCCCCNGTATTGGGTTTTTGTAAATATTAAATACTGCTAAGCTACTTCTGGTGGATTAATTTTAATTATGACATGTGGACATTAAAAAGTGTATTTTCAAGTAATATGGACTAAAAGAGATGTAATTTAACATTTTTAACAACTACTTCGAGTAGTACAAGTTAACGATAGTTTCGTATATGCCAAGATATAAGAAAATATGGCAATACTTTTGTAGGCTTAAGATACTATGAAGTTGGCCAGATTCGATCTCTCGATTTTTTACACTTGTATTATCGATATAATTCATCCTGACGATCTATTAGAAACTTTAAACATGTTTTATGGTATTGATTGTAAAAGGGGTATTTACTTTATCATTTCTATTGTCATTTTAGATCACAGAGGTTTGGATACATGCATAAGTTTTCTATCTTTATGTGCGTTCATGTTCCCTATTATTCCCTACCTAAGCACTAATAGCCCTTTCTTTTGCTACCTGGTAACTTAACCTACCTTTTATGACATCTATTATCTTTCCTCTCTGTCTTCTCTTTTTCCCCCTTGTAATCTGCCTTCATTTACAATCTTACAGATGTGTATAGAAAATGAATATTCTTTTCAATTAAAATGTTAGTAAACATTATTTATTAAAATAACAAAATAATGTGTCTAGTAAGTATACGTGTTACACAAAACATACCGTCTTAAAATGATTTGAGAAGTTTTTATTTCGTAACGGATAGAACTTTCTGGATGACCCTCGCACTACTCTCTAGAGGTCGACCCTAGATTTTTCTCATTGAAACTTTGTATTTAAAGGATTAGCTATACACTAGTATGGACGGTTCTTTCTGGAACCAAATGCAGCGTTTAACTTTAAGGTCCACTCTTCAAAGTTGTATTAGCCTCCGAAGATCATAAAGTCTCATTCCGGAAAAACATCACGAGCCAAAACATTCGCGCAAATCTTTTAGCGCAATTAATATTTTGGCGAGGGCGTTAATGCATTCAGGTTTCTACCCGAAAATTTCCTCCGCATCTCGAGCTCGTTCCGTAATTGAATTGTGTTTCCCTGGAATTGCGATGACTTCTTTCCCCTTTATTTTCCACTTCCAGGCGAACTCGGTTCGTTCCGTCACGCGCCGTAAGTGACGGGAGCAGAAAATTTTGATTCGGGCCGAAGCTTAGGAGTGGATTTCCCGTGGAGAGCGCTCCTCCTTTTTTCTCAACTTCTAACCGCGGATGTAATTCAATTTCTTAGCCGGCATTATTTGCTCGGCTGTGTTCCTTCCCGAATAGATTTTCCCTCGTTTTGCGCTCACTCCAAGTGGCACGAAATGGAAAGATGTTATTCCGGGTGGAACCGCCGCGGTGCCTTGCCTCCCCCTTGTGGAACAAGAGTAACGTGCCTCTCGCAGAGTTGTAATGAGTGGTGCTAAGGATTTCTAAGGGCTTAGGGTTCAAAAGAGAGCAGATGTGTAGCCGAACGGGCAATGATCGCATTTTTACTGCGAACGAGCCCGGGCACGATTCCCACTAATTGCGCGGGAATTAGGAAGGCCCGGGTGGAGGGCAAGCTTGGATCAAAAAGCAGTTAGGGAGTATCAAAAGCCACCTGCAATCTGCTAATCTCTTAGGTTACTTTTTTCTAGAGTGGAGTTGATTTAAATAGAATTTCTGGTAGAAGTTTTACGTTTTCGGAGACCAATTTACAGGGCATTGTATTAAATCATCTTCAAATGGCTTATCGCTAATTAGTTGCCCGAGTTATCAGCCTGTGTGAAACACCTTACCACAATCAGATGATAGTTTTCTGTAAATTTAGATTTTTTAATTTTTTTGTAAAAACTACGAAATTTGCTTCACAAGAATGCTATCTTGTAAAGTATAATTTTTGTGGTTATATATTATTGTGGTAAATATAAATGGGGCCATAGTAGAATAAGGAGAGGCGAATACGTATAAAAATTGTGTGCGATAAAATTAACATATGGTAAGTGTCATATTAACACCATAATGTCAATTAACCAATTTACTTTTTATTTATGTATTGATAATTAATGAGAATAAACTTTAAGCCATTACGTAGTTACTTAAATTAGTGGAAAGTCAGAAGAGCGAAGTCTTTGAATTATATTTGCAATCGATTTCACTAAATAAACTATAATATAAGTAGTGGTATTCAATCCTCATCTTTGCAGTCGGTTATTTTGTTTAGTAATTTATTGACCGAGAGTTACGACTGGTGCAATGCAGCGATATGCTCAATTGTCTTAACGATTTTTACGTAATCCTAGCACAAAAGTGGACCAAAAGAAGCTGCAAGTTCGAGCTTCTATTTTTATAGTTTTCCAAGTAGTCCTGGGGTTCATGTGTGCTCAGTTACCCGTGTAAGTTTATTTACTTTGCTGCTTTTAAGGAGACATCTCTTAGGTTACCATTTTTTATATTGGAACGGAACATATTAAGCCTTTAGGTCCTCCTTTGCCTGTTCCTAATGCCTGAAACAACAAACTGTTCATAGTAAATTTAACCAAAAAGAATGTGGATTATCAGAATGCTTCTAGTGAATAGTAAATAATTTAAGGCAGGCTTCGGTGCTTCAGGATAGAATAGTAATGAACTAAGTAAAGTCTTTTAAGAGCAAAAAAAGGTTTACGAAATGTGTTTGATCTTCAAGGCAAAATATTACGAAGCTGCACACATTGCAAAAGTATACAGAATAGTGCGGAATTGAGAAAATGAAACGCATTAGTGAAAACACATAGGAAATAAAGAAACGATTTAAGCAAAATCATAAAAAGTTGATGAAAATCGTAGATTAAGGTGATTACGATAATTTCAATTCGACATAACGGATAGATCTGTTTAAATCATGAGGCTTTATAAACTCTAAAGGTCACGACGATGAAATCACAAATCCGTTTGAACCTGACTGCCCTGGTTCTGTCATACAAGTAGATATTAATTTGCATGATCATCGCATCAAAAGTTCTATCCCCAGTCACGCATCCAGAGGGTCGCAATCTCCTCCAGCGCCGGAAATTCCCTAAACAAAAGACCATCTCCAAAGTCGTTCGGAATTCCATCTCCGACGCCTCCGCCGGGTCTCCATCGCGACCCGGCGTATCAGGCACGTCTTCGCAAAACTCTCCAGCAAAGAAACCCCTCCTCAGGGGGTGCCACGGGGTCCAGAAAGGGAAAAACGAGCAGGGGGGAGATGCTTCTTCGGATTCCATGGACCTCTCGGTCTACGAGCGTGACTGTTTTTGGGTTAAGCGAATTAGCGGCGGACGTAGTAGCGTGTCTTGCCAGACAATTGTCGGTCGGCGCGGTGTATGGGTGTGCGAAAGTCGAAGTTGTTGGCGCAAAACGAAGGGAAAGGTCCGTCGCGGAGATCGGAAAGTGGCGATGGAACACGGAGCGACGTGCGCCCCTTCCAATCGCGGAATTTATCGACGTCCCGAGGTACTCGAGTTGGGTAAATAAAACGAGTGGGGACAGTTCGCGATGGACGATGCTTGTCAGAATGCATGGGTTCCACATTGACTTCCTTTTCTCGTTTTGGGTCAAAGTCATAAATTTCTCTCTCTCTTAAAGGTTGATGAAACAATCAGAAAAGGGATCAGTATGCTATGTCGTGGGCACAATAGGTCAGGGTATCGATTCCGGGAAAGCTGGGTGACATTTCACGTTTTGGGTGTCTCTATCACTTCATTGCGGTACTCGACTACTGGGACTCTCTACCAGTGTCTATGTTGCATCAGATGTTATCTGAGCGTTCTAAGAAATGTTCCTTCGAATCTGTATGCATTTTATTACGAATAATATAGCAATGATCAAATATAATATCATAGATGAAAATTAACCACTAACGATAACAAAAAATACCCAAAGAACACAGTGAATTATTTTCTCTAGGTGTTCTTAAAANGGATTTGGGAATTTGTTTCGGTATTTTCACGTTCCCTGCCATACACCATGGTGGCTAGAGGGGTAAATGTTTGTAATAAAAATCATACAGGCTGTAAATCAGTCGCTTGTAATGTTAAACTTAAATTAACTCAATGAAGGGAGCGGTAATTGTTGAGCGCTAAGAATGCGCATTTCCATCAATAGTTAACATAAATTTAGGAGGTTATGTGTGAGAAAGCTGGTCTGTGATATGGACTAAAAGAGATGTAATTTAACATTTTTAACAACTACTTCGAGTAGTACAAGTTAACGATAGTTTCGTATATGCCAAGATATAAGAAAATATGGCAATACTTTTGTAGGCTTAAGATACTATGAAGTTGGCCAGATTCGATCTCTCGATTTTTTACACTTGTATTATCGATATAATTCATCCTGACGATCTATTAGAAACTTTAAACATGTTTTATGGTATTGATTGTAAAAGGGGTATTTACTTTATCATTTCTATTGTCATTTTAGATCACAGAGGTTTGGATACATGCATAAGTTTTCTATCTTTATGTGCGTTCATGTTCCCTATTATTCCCTACCTAAGCACTAATAGCCCTTTCTTTTGCTACCTGGTAACTTAACCTACCTTTTATGACATCTATTATCTTTCCTCTCTGTCTTCTCTTTTTCCCCCTTGTAATCTGCCTTCATTTACAATCTTACAGATGTGTATAGAAAATGAATATTCTTTTCAATTAAAATGTTAGTAAACATTATTTATTAAAATAACAAAATAATGTGTCTAGTAAGTATACGTGTTACACAAAACATACCGTCTTAAAATGATTTGAGAAGTTTTTATTTCGAAACGGATAGAACTTTCTGGATGACCCTCGCACTACTCTCTAGAGGTCGACCCTAGATTTTTCTCATTGAAACTTTGTATTTAAAGGATTAGCTATACACTAGTATGGACGGTTCTTTCTGAAACCAACTGCAGCGTTTAACTTTAAGGTTCACTCTTCAAAGTTGCATTAGCCTCCGAAGATCATAAAGTCTCATTCCGGAAAAACATCACGAGCCAAAACATTCGCGCAAATCTTTTAGCGCAATTAATATTTTGGCGAGGGCGTTAATGCATTCAGCTTTCTACCCGAAAATTTCCTCCGCATCTCGAGCTCGTTCCGTAATTGAATTGTGTTTCCCTGGAATTGCGATGACTTCTTTCCCCTTTATTTTCCACTTCCAGGCGAACTCGGTTCGTTCCGTCACGCGCCGTAAGTGACGGGAGCAGAAAATTTTGATTCGGGCCGAAGCTTAGGAGTGGATTTCCCGTGGAGAGCGCTCCTCCTTTTTTCTCAACTTCTAACCGCGGATGTAATTCAATTTCTTAGCCGGCATTATTTGCTCGGCTGTGTTCCTTCCCGAATAGATTTCCCCTCGTTTTGCGCTCACTCCAAGTGGCACGAAATGGAAAGATGTTATTCCGGGTGGAACCGCCTTGCCTCCCCCTTGTGGAACAAGAGTAACGTGCCTCTCGCAGAGTTGTAATGAGTGGTGCTAAGGATTTCTAAGGGCTTAAGGTTCAAAAGAGAGCAGATGTGTAGCCGTGCGGGCAATGATCGCATTTTTACTGCGAACGAGCCCGGGCACGATTCCCACTAATTGCGCGGGAATTAGGAAGGTCCGGGTGGAGGGCAAGCTTGGATCAAAAAGCAGTTAGGGAGTATCAAAAGCCACCTGCAATCTGCTAATCTCTTAGGTTACTTTTTTGTAGAGTGGAGTTGATTTAAATAGAATTTCTGGTAGAAGTTTTACGTTTTCGGAGACCAATTTACAGGGCATTGTATTAAATCATCTTCAAATGTCTTATCGCTAATTAGTTGTCCGAGTTATCAGCCTGTGTGAAACACCTTACCACAATCAGATGATAGTTTTCTGTAAATTTAGATTTTTTAATTTTTTTGTAAAAACTACGAAATTTGCTTCACAAGAATGCTATCTTGTAAAGTATAATTTTTGTGGTTATATATTATTGTGGTAAATATAAATGGGGCCATAGTAGAAGAAGGAGAGGCGAATACGTATAAAAATTGTGTGCAATAAAATTAGCATATGGTAAGTGTCATATTAACACCATAATGTCAGTTAACAATTTACTTTTTATTTATGTATTGATAATTAATGAGAATAAACTTTAAGCCATTACGTAGATACTTAAATTGGTGGAAAGTCAGAAGAGCGAAGTCTGAATTATATTTGCAATCGATTTCACTAAATAAACTATAATATAAGTAGTGGTATTCAATCCTCATCTTTGCAGTCGGTTATTTTGTTTAGTAATTTATTGACCGAGAGTTACGACTGGTGCAATGCAGCGATATGCTCAATTGCCTTGACGATTTTTACGTAATCCTAGCACAAAAGTGAACCAAAAGAAGCTGCAAGTTCGAGCTTCTATTTTTATAGATTTCCAAGTAGTCCTGGGGTTCATGTGTGCTCAGTTACCCGTGTAAGTTTATTTACTTTGCTGCTTTTAAGGAGACATCTCTTAGGTTACCATTTTTTATATTGGAACGGAACATATTAAGCCTTTAGGTCCTCCTTTGCCTGTTCCTAATGCCTGAAACAACAAACTGTTCATAGTAAATTTAACCAAAAAGAATGTGGATTATCAGAATGCTTCTAGTGAATAGCAAATAATTTAAGGCAGGCTTCGGTGCTTCAGGATAGAATAGTAATGAACTAAGTAAAGTCTTTCAAGAGCAAAAAAAGGTTTACGAAATGTGTTTGATCTTCAAGGCAAAATATTACGAAGCTGCACACATTGCAAAAATATACAGAATAGGGCGGAATTGATAAAATGAAACGAATTAGTGAAAACACATAGGAAATAAAGAAACGATTTAAGCAAAATCATAAAAAGTTGATGAAAATGGTAGATTAAGGTGATGAGGACAATTTAAATTCGACATAACGGATAGATCTGTTTAAATCATGAGGCTTTATAAACTCCAAAGGTCACGACGATGAAATCACAAATCCGTTTGAACCTGACTGCCCTGGTTCTGTCATACAAGTAGATATTAATTTGCATGATCATCGCATCAAAAGTTCTATCCCCAGTCACGCATCCAGAGGGTCGCAATCTCCTCCAGCGCCGGAAATTCCCTAAACAAAAGACCATCTCCAAAGTCGTTCGGAATTCCATCTCCGACGCCTCCGCCGGGTCTCCATCGCGACCCGGCGTATCAGGCACGTCTTCGCAAAACTCTCCAGCAAAGAAACCCCTCCTCAGGGGGTGCCACGGGGTCCAGAAAGGGAAAAACGAGCAGGGGGGAGATGCTTCTTCGGATTCCATGGACCTCTCGGTCTACGAGCGTGACTGTTTTTGGGTTAAGCGAATTAGCGGCGGACGTAGTAGCGTGTCTTGCCAGACAATTGTCGGTCGGCGCGGTGTATGGGTGTGCGAAAGTCGAAGTTGTTGGCGCAAAACGAAGGGAAAGGTCCGTCGCGGAGATCGGAAAGTGGCGATGGAACACGGAGCGACGTGCGCCCCTTCCAATCGCGGAATTTATCGACGTCCCGAGGTACTCGAGTTGGGTAAATAAAACGAGTGGGGACAGTTCGCGATGGACGATGCTTGTCAGAATGCATGGGTTCCACATTGACTTCCTTTTCTCGTTTTGGGTCAAAGTCATAAATTTCTCTCTCTCTCTCTCTTAAAGGTTGATGAAACAATCAGAAAAGGGATCAGTATGCTATGTCGTGGGCACAATAGGTCAGGGTATCGATTCCGGGAAAGCTGGGTGACATTTCACGTTTTGGGTGTCTCTATCACTTCATTGCGGTACTCGACTACTGGGACTCTCTACCAGTGTCTATGTTGCATCAGATGTTATCTGAGCGTTCTAAGAAATGTTCCTTCGAATCTGTATGCATTTTATTACGAATAATATAGCAATGATCAAATANATATATAGATAATACAAGTATAAATAAAATGCTCATTTTGTATGAAATATTAATTAAAATATAATTAATGCACTCTATATATATTTAATGTTAATAATAAACCTATATTGTATGTCTTTATGATCTAAACCAGACAACCTGCAGTTTATAATAATAAAAAACTTCTTTATTTGGGCGAGATTGAGACTAAAGGTCTCCTCTTTCATCTGATTCTTATAAAATTTAATAATAGCCTGTTAACATCACTGATAACTTAAATTTATTTATTTAAACGAAACGAATCTTTGAGAAAAATGGAGTAGTGGAGAAATTTTTGTTATTTTTAGCGGCATAATTCTCAACGTTATGATGGAACGGATGATAAAATTGCGACCTTGAACGGGTGTCTACAGAGAAAAGGCTAAGCAGTGAATTTTCTACGTCTCACGTGCCATTTTCCAACTGCTGACACTGAATAACTGTAATTATTTACGAACTGATTTTGAAGATTTACTTTAAACAGGTACGCAATTGGCTGTTTTACTCATTACAAAATAAAAGAATAGGGAGTAATACTTCCGTATCAACTATTTTGTACATATGTTAATGAATTAACAATTTAGTAACGTATTTAATAATTTAATATCTTCATAGTTAAGAGGTTGTAATAATTCTCAAGCTGGTGGGCACTTCCAGCTCGGAGAGGTTTGCGAAGAAAATTTTGCTAAAATTTTCATAATCGGCGAATGACTGCTGTAATTCTCAATCATATTATTCCACATTTCCGCAAATATTTGTAGCTTCACACTCACCGCAATTCTTTTCCTGCAGTTTAACTGCTCTTGTTAATACTATTTTGAAAAATAGCGGAAATATACGTTTTAATTAGGTAATTTGTGGATGGTATCAGCTGACAATGAAAATCAACTATATACTGAAGAGAAATTTAATCGTTAAGTGATGAATGTTCTAATTTCTTTTCAGAGAATCTTTAAATACCAATATAAGAAGCGAACGTTCAGTTCTTTCCTAAGGAAACTTTATTTATAACACTCTGACGCGAATTGCTCGGATTTAAAGTCAGACAGCGACGAATTAAGTTGAGTACGTTCTAAAGATAACAATGTGCAGAAAAGTAATGTTTTCACATACCTCCATATACTTTTTTCAAAGGAGCCGTAATAATCTTGGTTATTTTGTGAAATATGCCGTCACTTGTTGCCTGTTAATCAGAAATTTGAGTCATTCGAACACGTCTAATGATAACAGGTACACGTCTTTTGATTTGGAGGTATTACTTGATGGCCCCTGTTATGACTCTCGATGGATCGGCTCAGTGGAGAAAGCAGCAAGTCGAATCCTGGAAACAATCAGGAATGTGGTGTGCATGTAGGAAACTAATCGACAAGAAGTCGCGAAGTTTGGGAAGTAGGGATCGTGCCGAGAAAGGCATTTCGGCAGAAGGCGTAGGAGTCGACTGCGAAAGTTGCTAGAGTTGGGTTGTAGAGCCGTACTCAAGGCCGGAATCAAGAGCGGGTTAACTACGTAGTTTCAACTTGAGATCGTTGCTCACTATCTTAAATTTTGCCCTAAACAAGAGGAAAGTAAAGTCAGTTTTCTCTCACTGTGAGTCGGTGTGGCCGGCAGCGTTTCAGTAATTAACATCATTGAAGTTTGGCGTCAATGGGAAGAAGTTTAGTGTTAATTACTAGGATCCAGGATTCGTATCCCGAGAGGTTCACTCTGTTTTGAACATAATCAATTATGATAGTTTCATTTCCAAGCGACAGTTTTAGATACGTGAAGATCAAAAGAAATGGGTTTAATTTAATCGAAGCCCTGGCAGTTAAAGAAATAAACCAATGATAAAATAGAAAATTAATCCTGATAATATTACAAAACTCAATCAGGTGGCTAATAGCTAATTCACCGTTTTTACATCCCCTGCCACTCGCCATATGGTGACTTGCTGGGTATTTATGTAAAATGTAAATGCAATATTTTCCTCTGTTTACTTAGATTAGCTGGCCAGTTATTATGATACCGCGAATGAATCTATTTCTATGTATTTAATTGGCATGCAGCTATATAGGAACAAGAGCAGACGACGAAAGTAACTAAAGCGAAGGTAAATTTAAAATAGAAGAGTGATTTCTGGTGTGAAAAACTTAAAACGCTTTTATAATTATTTTCATTGTTATTGTAGCTGAACCACTTGGCCACGGTAGCAACATCGTATTTTACCTTAGAAAGGATGTTATTTTCACATTCTTAATATCGCATAGTACTGTTTCTAAGGAAAGAAAGCCGGAGAAGGAAGCAAATTGATTTGCCATTAGTAGGGATGCATAAAATACTCTTATTGCCAACGAGGAAATTCGATGTTTTTTCCGCGAGCAAAGTTATTTTTGCACTTCGAAACACGCCACACGCCGGAAGGCGGCTTGCAGGGTACTTATGTAGATGTAGATGTAATTTAAATTTTGCTGCAAGTACCGGTACTTATTCTCCGTGCGCCGCTTTTGCCGTATTATTGAACGTACGCAACATAAACAAGAACTCGCATTACTTTTTCATTGCGGTTCTAAGTTGAGATAACTAGATTTGTTTCCAGTTTTAATAACCTATCGTCCAATACAAGGTTCAATCTCTTCCAATTCTTTCGGCAATTTTCCTTATATTTGCGCTTCTTAAATCTTTTAAGAGCCCTCAAACTTTGTAATTTTCAGAGCTTGGTGAGGGAAACCATTTTTATCGGAAGGGCTCGTATAAGCCTTCCATTTGGACGTATACGAACGACGGATAATGGATATATCATTAGGCGTTCATCATTAGGTTGAGTGGCGTATTGCCCATATTCGAACAGTTCCATATCAAACTACGAAAAATAATAACAATCATAATCAAACCCTAAATTAAAACTCTTCTAATTTGTTTTCACTATAGGTTCTGGTAAGGAATGGGTAACTTAGGAAAACAGTTGGGGATTTGGGAATTTGTTTCGGTATTTTCACGTTCCCTGCCATACACCATGGTGGCTAGAGGGGTAAATGTATGTAATAAAAATCATACAGGCTGTAAATCAGTCGCTTGTAATGTTAAACTTAAATTAACTCAATGAAGGGAGCGGTAATTGTTGAACGCTAAGAATGCGCATTTCCATCAATAGTTAACATAAATTTAGGAGGTTAAGTGTGAGAAAGCTGGTCTGTGTAAATCTAGAAGATCAAGCAGCACACGTAAAACATCCTTGGGGCTCAGAGGCTGAGAAACTCTCCACTAATTAACTATCGCCCGTTCCGATGACAGGAATGTGGTGACTTGAAATAGCCGGAGCAGAAGGGGGCGGTTGACTGTAGAAAGCGTAGAAACACGTTTCGACCTTCCTGGTAGAGCCCAACCCCCGACCCAACCCAGCCAGGTAGTGACCCAACCGACCATTCCCTGGGACAATGGATAGGATGCATACGTAATGTATTGGACCGATCGTATCGTAGAAAACGGTAGACCTCCCCCACCGATAAAAAACGAGGGGTGTGATATTTCGTGGGGTTCTCACCCTCTTGATTGCCGCGCGAGGGGACGATCGTTTGTTACCGAGTTAATTTTCTTCCCGGTGGGGATCGTAACTTCCCAGCGTGATGAAGGAGTGGAGGGACATTCGAAGGGAAGAGTTGGACTGTATGCGTCGGTTTCTGTTCGGAAGGCTGTATGTCTGGCGCAAGCGATATCTCCGTCTGAAGTATTTCCGGACCGTTTTTGAGACCCTGCGGGGTGCGGCAAGGGTGTGATTTCGGAGGCGTTATTGGTTTTGGAAGGGACCGGGTCCTGGGTATATAAGTCTGTACGCTGAGATTTATGTATGGCGATAGTTTTTCAGCCGATGAAGTCTCCGACAATATAGATTTCTGCGACTGCTAGGGACAGCAATCATGATGTGAATGACTACTTAAATTTTGCTGGCTCTTTGTTTGCTCTGCTCCCACGGAGTTGAGCCGCTTATCCTTTCACTGATAAATATTGAACCGTATATCTGAAACAAGGGTATGTGGACACGTGCTTTCCCAACGCCCTCTGTGCAGGTTTATCTATTTGATGGAATAATATCTAGGTTCAGAGTAGCGGTTTGCAGCCAGCTGCACATTAATCCTAGCAATGTGGCAAGTTTCATCATTATAAGGCAGATTATAAAGCAAAAGATATTAATGCCACATCATGGGATGACAATTTAATGATTATATTTTGTAATGTATACCAATTCATTAGTTGAACGCTTAAAAACACTCCATAACCCGTATGCCGACAGATGCAACTTGCGTTTGGAAACAAAGTTTCAGATAACCGATTCTCAGGGTCTCCATCTGCATTAGTATTATGCTATTATTATTCCAGGAAAGAATAGTAATGCGTAATATTCCAAAATTCGAGTTTCAGGACGCTCCAAGCCAATTTTAGCGGAAACTGTGTAAAATGCTGGTACTTAATGGATTACTTATGACTCTCTCACGATGTTATTATATCTTGTTTGAGAGATGGTTTTCCAGTTAATCAAAATCGTAATTTTTTCATCGTTTTGTTTTAAATAAATTCAAATGAATGTTAAGAGTGCCTCAATTATTAAAAATCGTCCTTAATATTCCGTATTTTACGAATGAAAATAATACCACATGCTCCGTTTTATCTCGTCTTTTTCATTTTAAGTCCAGTAGCGCAATGAAAGAAGAAATACCTTTTTTTGCTCATAATATGAAATATTTCAAAGAACATAATTGGCGAAGAATGAGGAAGACTTGGCAATAGCTTTAGCATGCGATAAAATATACGATTGCAATATTTTGTGTGAAATTTTTAGCGTAGGTAATTATCCAGAAATGCGATTCACGCCCCTTAATAGGATTGGAATCCAAACTCCTGAGGAGGCATGATCCGCCGCAAGTTCATCGGGGGCAATGTACTTCCTAGTACGCCTCTTTGATAACATTACCTCGCGGTGAGAACGCTATCTCCGAAGATCAGCAGTACGCAAGAAGTTGCAGATCCCAATCAGTAGCACTCCTTCACGTGCTGAATTACCTTTGAAATGCGTAATACCGATTCCAGAACTGGTGGGAGGAGTCAGGCTTATAGTGTCCTCCTTACTCCTCGGATACATTACCTACGAGGCAGATCAGGCGTTGTCGACCATACAGATATCAGGACAGACATGGTCGTAAAAAGCTGTCATTGAAAAATTAAAAATATGCTCGGTTAGCACCCATATCTGTGGTCACCCGATACATCTTCATGAAGATGAAATAAGTTTAATTGCTTTTGGCGCTTAATTTTTGTATTCGAGTGTTTAATATCGTCATTTTATATGTTCTATGCAGCTGTCATGGTCAGTCTTCCATTACTTTTACCATACTAATAAAAAAACCCAAATGATCGTTACCTTCAAAGTAGGATTTGATATACATACATATACAAACGTGCTTGTATTTTTAGGGCGGACTATGTGCGCAGATAATTATTTATTTGCATAAATTATTAATATAAGAAGAAATAAACGTGAAAATTTGGATTCTCCGTGTTTTGTGTCTTCGAGCATCCTCTCCAAATCATTAGCCCGGCTAATCGAATATTCTTTGCAATTAAGTCTTTTTTCTGGCCTTAAACTTGCGCTTAGGAATGGAATGCTCCATTAAATTATATTTCATTATATTTCGCTTGATAACGACACGGTGGACGAGTGCTACACACTCGAGTGTTTCTTGAAATCGCCCTGAATAACTCATTAATCAGCACCACCTAGTAGCATAAACTCGGAATTCGCGTGGAAGACTCCTGTGTGCGATGCGTGGGGTATTGGACTAGACAGGTGAGGATGTATGCAGAGCAGCTGAGGCGAAGGAGGGGTCAAAGGGCCAACGTACCCAGCAAAGGCTCCGAAGATTAAAGCGAGCATTCTGCGTGGGAAAATTAGAAAGGCCTAGTGGGAGGCTAATAATCAAATCTCAAGTGTGTGAAAGTCCTTTTCTTTATGGCACTTGGGAGATTAACATGAGATTCGAATGCTAGCCTCTGGTGCTTCATCGCGCCACGGAAAGGCGAGGGTGGATTAGTCATCAGGGACAAGTTTTTTCGCTGCTTGTGCTAGTGGGTGCGGCAATTCTTTCCCATACGTCTTTAGTATCTTTAGCTTCTTCGTTAAAGTTCAAAGTATATTATTACGTTCGAGAATATGATCAATTGAAACTTTCGTATTACTCGCGCGTATTTAATATCCAGTACTTTCTTAAGAACCATGGAGTAAACACTGTATTGCCTACAATCCAGGATCAGGAATATTTCCTTCCTCCCAAAGTCGAAAGAACATATAAACCGATTTATTTTAACATGTACACATTGATAATGTCCAGCGGTGTTTGTATGGTACAATTGCGATAGGTCACCCTCTCGCATGCTTTCACTTATCGTTGGTTCTTGGGGGGGGTTTAAATCCCTTCAAACACCTCTCTGGATACGCCTCTTCCTCGAATGACGTTAACTACAAAGAATAACCCTCTTCGTGATTAATATATCACTCGCTTCCACGAGAAAATTGTATATTTCGAGGATTTTATCTATACAAGAAATTCGCCTATGCAACTCCGCTTATTCGCTTACGTAATGTATTTCACTTTTAACTTCTGACCAACTTGAGAAAACTACGGAAAGCAAATTCACCATTTCATGTCCCCTAAATGAATCGGCCAATCGTAAATCACATTGATCCCGCTTTCATTGTAAGGTTGCTTTTAATCCATATACTCTCCTTTTGAAATCAGCAGCCATGGTTGACGATTCCGTTCTTAAAATGCTTCAAAAATACAGAAATGCGTTTCTCAATAGAGGAAGCGGAATTTCTCGACGCTCACCCGTAAGTCTCTCTTATATTCGGAATTTTCAGATCCCCCTCGTCGATTCCCGGACTTCGAGTTCCTGTGTGTGTTTCAGAGCAGGGCAACGATGGACTTCATGAGGAACAATTTTCAATATATCCATCAACGTATGACACGCTGAGCTGTGTTAAAGTCCGCCCTTCTTAATAAAACGTCACACGCCTCAGTGCTTTATCAAGTGCAGTCACGTAGCATTAGTCGCTCGGGCTTCATATAGCACGTCGTAGCGGGTTTTTCGCAGAAATTTTCGCGTCCTCCTGTCATTTTGATCGCACTGTGCCCCCACCCCCCCGTTTTGTAATCGTCCTTCTAGTCATCAACTTCTATTTGTCAGGCAAACCTTGAAATCATCGATTAGATTCGGCGAACTCGAGTGCATTTGTAACAAGCTGCTATGTGCTCGGAAAAGGGTGTGTTAAGTGTCGGCGAAGAAAAATGACAAAGGAGAACTTCACCAAAGCGCTTCGGAAGCTCCACCGGAAATTTGTAGCATTCGATGCATTTTTACGGAGCTACTGATTAGTGTATTCAGAAGTTCGTTCAACAGCTACGACTGCAAAAGAATAAAATTGTAGCGGATTCCGTGGATCGGAAGCTTTTGAGTCATTATCGCTCAAAAAAATTGTGATATCGTTTAATTTGAAAAGGGAATATTAGGCTTTCCCTTCCATCATCACTCTGTGATTTTATTCACTCGGTTTCCCATTTAATCGCGATTCGCGCCTAATTTTCAATGTTCGTTAAGAAGGGATGCAGTTGACTCTTTTCTACCTAAATCGATGATTTAGGTAGAAGATCGAGATTACTTTCATGCCATAGATCGAGATTACTTTCATGCCAAGATTCGGTGATCGAGATTACTTTCATGCCATAGTTACCTGTGATTCCTTTTTCGTTAAACTAGATAGTTACTTCTGGCCGTTTTCTCCGCATAGCATCAGAGTCGCTAATAGAGTAGATTAGGTATAGTGTTAGTACACCCCCTGCCATCTGCCCTTAGCGGCTAACGGAGTATGAATCTAAATCCATGCAGCTGCTGCCGAGTGTGGCATCTGATTTTGCGTGTTAGGGATAATTTCGTTTAACTTTATTGTATTTGAATTGAAACGTTAAGAATTATCAATTAATTAATCTTCCTGAAAACTACGTACGCAGTCTCTGGGGCGGAATCTGCCCTTTAGAGTCCCAAAACGGATATATCAAACAAATGCACGCTTTTGGAACCTTCTCCTTAAGATATGCCAATTTTAGTAGAAAATAAACACAAGTAGGAATGAAAAATTTAGGTCACTTTGCTACACTAAAAATAAAAATATATAAACATCAACATTCATTTATGGTAGTAATAATCTTCTTAAAAATAGAACACTTCGTTATTTCCACAGCAGATTTTTTTTCGATCATGGAAATTACAAAATATTCTTCCTTTTAAGATGTTTCTTGAGTTCCAAGAAATCACGCTCGGACGTATTAACGTTAATTCAATAATAATAATGACCCAAATTTATTTCAGCACGAAATTGAGACAAGTTAGTATCTTCCTACAATTTAACCCAACGATATTAAAGATTTAAAGAAAGAACTTTTGGGAGTAGAGCAAGAGAAAAGTAATAAAAAGGACATATGAAAAGGGTTAGAATAAAACC
Organism: Ladona fulva; assembly: GCA_000376725.2. Taxonomy (NCBI): domain Eukaryota; kingdom Metazoa; phylum Arthropoda; class Insecta; order Odonata; family Libellulidae; genus Ladona; species Ladona fulva. The sequence goes on along the minus strand of KZ308487.1, from coordinate 1,776 downwards.
AATGAGTAATAGGAAGACCTAACATTATACACAGACATTATGTAACATAATTGTCATTATAATATATAATTCTATAATACGTAATTTATTCTATGAATATATTACGTATTATAGTATTGATCATAATATATGAAGATTTTTCATAAAAATAAAAACAAAAGCTATGTTGCTCTACTAATTTGAAGTATATAATTGAGAGTTACTAAGCGCTGTCTTGTTTATGCACCCGATATTGATGAGACAGAATAAATGTATTTATCCACCGCTGAATTTAATAGACGGTACAGTTTTAACCGAACAAAATTAAATCGAATCCGCAGCTTCCAAATGAGACTCCTTTTAATGAGATGCTGTTCCAGCAGAAATAGTCAGCGAAAACTCTCGAGCCTCTATTGTGTAATAGCGCCGGAACCTAGGTTTATAGACTATTCCCACGTGCGCCAGCGGTTTAATGTATGCCGCGTTTATGCGGGCAATAATTCAGAGGCGTGGTTTAGTCAAATTTAGCCCCGACCGCAAGTGCTTAAGTAATTTGCGCGCATAATCTCAAATCGGCAACGCGGTAACCTGATATAAAGCGACGCGTAAACACGCCGATTCCCGGGATCGTTCCATAAAGTAACATCCGAACCTTAAGTCTGCGCCTTCAGGAATTATCGTCCCGTTTGATTCCTATTCTCTCGCACTTTTTCCATGTGAACGAGCCATCCTCTCCGCCGTATTGATTTTCATACGTGCGGGTGGTGAAGGCGGCAAAATAAACATTTCCCGAATGAGCACCTCTCTCAAACACGTACAGTTCCTCCCTCACTTTTCGGGGTTGGCTGCGTGGGCAACACGTAGTTACCACCCCTATCTCACGCCCGCATAACACCCACGCATTACACGACCCGAATTCCCAGTCCCCCGCTGAGGGTTGAAATTAAATTCGTGGCAGGATCTAGCAGTTCCCATCTCGCGAGGCGTCACAGCTCTTGCGGTCAGAGCCCTCTCGCACACACTTCCGTCTCCTTATTACCGCCGCCTACTTCTTCCTTCGCATCCTCCAACGCTTTTGTGAGGAATTTTCGTCATTGATGCATTGCTTCCTCGTCCTTGAGGAGATAAGATTTTTATTTACCGCCCTGAAAACCGGCAGTGACGTGTAGGATGGGGTGTTTTAACACCGACGTACATATCTAACTCTATCTTCCATCACATTTTCTTATGCTCCGGGAGAAACATCAGCGAAGAAGGGATGGAATTGTTTCAAATGTCCCAACTCTATTTATTTACTCATTGAAATAAATCCAAAACAGCTCAAGGCATTTTCATTCTGTTTTTCTTACCGATTGTGTCGTGTATTGATTGTTCTTGTTGATTTTTGGAATGGATATTTTGTTTTCCAGCGTAAAGGCAATATATTTTTTTCGGATTCATCCTTATCATTCATTTACCCTTATCTCCATCTCGTGATCCATTTATGTTATCTTTTCATTCTGCGTTTCTATTTCTCTTCCCGATTGTGTCGTGCATTGATTGTTCTTTTAAATTTTTAAATGCATATATTTTGTTATAATATCCATGGTAAAGGTTACAGAAATGGATCGGAAGAGGAAACTGTAGATAAATGATTGTTATACACTGGGGATACCTGAATGAAAGAGAAATGCGATTCCAACATGTATTTTTCATAGAATTCTACTCATATTTAATTTACAGAACTGTACATCTTCGTGGATTTTACATTTAGTTTGAAATGTTTTCCAATTCATGTTTAATTATTATTTACTTATG
>KZ308486.1:720449-773797 GCA_000376725.2 Ladona fulva | reverse complement strand
CACTGAACAATGCAATCCATCAAAATATCATTGATTCGCTGTTAATTTTATAGACCCTTTAATATTAATAAACTCGTGGAATATTTACGAAACGATTGATTGTCACTTAACTATTCGATGACATTTTGAAATTAACCTCATGGAAGCGAAATCAAGGCTACTCTAATTGGAAATCATATGGCTTACCATAATATCACATGCAACTTTTTTCTCTTTTCAAACTTAAGGAGAGGATAATGGGATAAGCTGGGAATAATTAAGCCTCTCGTCTGTTTTATCTGAAGCTTGACGGAGACATCCGTAAAAGCGTATTTATGGTTTTGATTGAAGAGATCAAATATTTAGTGATTACTTTCTGTGAAGCACGAGTACGTCGTATCCAGGCCATCGACCCATTTCCGGAAGTATTTGCTGAGAATTGTTTCATTTTCTGTTCCCTTGATAACACAAAAATTCAGTATTTTTCTGTTAGAATAACAACTGTTTTTATTCTCCTCGTCTCACACCAGGAAGCTATGTTGGTTAAATACTAATTGGATCGTCATTTCTAGTAAAGAGTTAAGTTACTGCGCGGTGGTAACTATTATTTAAAAAATAATCGCTTCCCCGTTAGTGTTTGACGTTCTTTGTTTGGAATTGAAATGGAAATATAATATATAGTTCTACAAAAAAGTTATTGAGGCACTCTTGACTCATTATTAGACGGAGAAAATAAAATTTGACTACGACGACCCTTTAACCAAGAAAACGTAGAGATTGAATTGTCATACTGAAGTGCTACTTCTATATGGAAACACTATAAAGAAAAATAATTGGTACACTTTACAAAATGTTAATTCTCGTGAACAGCAGGTTTCCTTACATCGCAACATAATCATTAATGAACACACTGTATGTATATATTGCAAAATAGGGATTGACACGTTTTTTAAAAATCGGTTCTTGTTGAAACATGCTGATTCGCCGAAAAACTTGCGTTACAATATCTTAATACAATCATTCTGAACGTGAGCTCTTTCAATAATTAACATCGGTTCTAATTAAACTAGAATGAGAGGCCCCGTTTTCTTCCGCATGAGTACACTTGTATAATCAATGTGAGTTGCTGCTTTGCTGGTGTAACTAGTTCCCGCATTTTTCGTAATGAAAATTACAATGTTATTAACTTATCGGACGAAATAAACAGCTCTAGGCGTTTGTGCTGGATTCTAAATAATTAAAATGTATGATGAAACAACACTAAGATCAAAAAAGGCAAAAAAGAAGTAGAATTTCAATTGATTAAAATTAAACAGAATAGAAAGTAAACATTTGATTCAATACAAACGGAGAAAAAGATGCAGCATGAGAAAGAATATTACTGAATAAATTGGGTAGGCATGGACATAGAAGGTTGTTCAGGGATGAAAATTTAAAAAAAATTTAAAAATTGCAGTGCAGAACGGTACTGGGATGGGATTTGTAAATGCTGGAAAAAGTGCTATCTAAATTCTTCAACTTCTCCTTTCAACGATATGGGACGTCTACGCGTATATGGAATGAAAGTATCCTAATGTTACGGGCGGATCTTGAAACTTGTGAAAGGGATGGGGGATTTCAGACTTAACATAGATAAATATTTACTGTCGAAATTGTCCCAAATTTACTCTAATGATGATATTCTGCTATGAAAAATCCAATAGTTCTAGTCATAGATACATTCCACTATCAGTTTCTTGTTTGAGCTCCTCGTCATACTCTAGCGAATTTGCCATTCCCCGATGAAACCGACAGTGCCCTCGACGCCAGCCAAAATCACTATTTCACGAAGTTTCACACCCACGTGAATCGATGGTAGATATACGATACTTCCTCCCTGTGGGACGACCTCGTAACCGAGCTCTCCTACCCCACACCGCGCTCCTGGGTCCATCTTTCCCGCTGAGATTTTTCCTCAAACCTCTGCTTGGCTGCCGGAGTTAATGGGTTTGCCCATAGGGGTTGTGGGGTTAAGAGCAAGCGAGGCAAAATCACTCTTTCACTAAATACCCTCCTCCTGGGTTTCGTAACTTCCTGAAAGTTTGGCGGCGTATTATGGGCGAATTGGGACTGTTGTCACAGTTGAATGAAAGTCCCGATTGGTGAATCTACGCCGCAGTAATGGTGGCAGTCGTTTTACGACAAGTCAAATCTCATTTCGGAGCGATTCGAAAGGGCTTTTCACGTATGTCTTCTCATTCGCGCGGTGAATTGCAGGTCGACTTTCCGTTGGGACGTAGATGCTGCAATGGATCAAGTTTTCTCTAACTCTGCTACCAGATGCGTACGTTTCCGGATGAGAGAATCGTAGCAGTGACCCTAATTTGCAATTCAACCTCCCGCGCATTCTCCTCATTTCCCTTAATCTCCCCAGGTGAAACCCTGCCTATTTACGCATTTACCTCCTATCTGTACTGGCTGAGAACACGGTTAACTTGAACGTTTTACAATTCATGCTCTGCTATTATTGTCCGACATTCGTCCTATTGTAAAGCATAGCGATGGGGTAAAACGCAATCTCGTCTCGGTCGGTAAAGAGAGGTTTTAGATTTGACATAGGCGTAGATGATCACATATCTAGGCTGGCATTTGTTACAGGACAGTAGATTGTAATACAAATGCGTGCTTTTCCAATAAAGCCATCGCCAGGTACGTCAATGATCGTGTTAGAAATGTAGTCGTTCCTGTAGAAAGAGATCGTGAACCCTGGCGATGGTTTCTTTTTATAGTCTCACCGACCGATGCCGGGGTGAAATGTTACTTTTGGTTTATAAGTTACATTTAGTCGTAGCTTCTGTATAAAATGCACCTTCTGCTTTTACATTTTCGAGGAATAGTTGGATAGTGATTTGCACGACCAATATCGCGACGTGGTTTCCAGCTGTAAGCAATGCGACTTCCATATCCAGACAGGTAAGAGGTTTCCTATGATAATGGAAGGAATAGACTGTAATTGTTGGTGTCTTTCTCTGGAAAACAAAGCGGGAACAGTTCAGCGAATTAGGGAGTTTGGAGCTTTCACAGCCCCTATGACGGCCAAACAACCGTAATTTATACCCTGCGATGCTCCTGCTCTACATCCACTAATGTAGTGAGATAAGTTGATCTAAGTACGATCTTTTCGTAAAATCTTCTTAACAAAAATTGAAGTTGTATTCCAAGAAAGAAAAACACAAGTTAAATCATCGATACATGTTGAAAAGAGGAAAAAATAATGATATGGTCTTCATTTAGACGGATTTTAGTCTAATGAGACCAGTCTTACAAAAAAAACCTTGTAAAGATGAACGCAAACAACATGTCCTGACCAGGGATCGAACCCGGGCTTGCTAGGGTCGCACACTAACCACTACGCAACCGAGGCCGATTAATCGTAAGACTTATGCAGAAAAGAAATAGAAAATCTCCGGGTTGAGCAGAAAAGGAAGGACCGCAATTTAAAAAATAAAGGTAGTAAAAAGAAGATAAATCTGGATGAAGGAGATAGTTAAACGTACACGTACAAAGCGGGGACGGGGAACGTTGAGAAATGATTAAGTTAGCAAAAGAGAGGAATTAAGAGGGAGAGACGCGCTCTGAAAGTGAAATATGGATGCGGGTCGAATGAAAAGAAGGGTCCAACTTATGGCGGAATTCAATGCGGATCGCGGAAGTGGATTGGGTCACATGAAGAGCACTGGGTTGCGGGACTCAGACACACTCGACGGTCGAACGTCGGAAAGAGAGTGGATTGTGGACGAACAAAGAGGCGGGGTGAGTCATAAGGAAATATGTGGGTTTGGGGTGTGTGGAGCCAGTACTACTGTGGATCTCGTGGTGGCACGCGAAAAGTGGGTCTACTTTCAAGTGATTTATCCCATGTATTCAGCCCCCATTTGGTCCCTCCCCGCTGCAATATTGCTCCCTCCACTTCATAACCTCGCTTCCGATATCAGCGTCTCATCTTGCGATATTCCATAAGATATGTTCCATTTCTTCGCCGGCGTCACAGGACGATGTCTATTTTTTCGAACTCGAGAAAATTAAAATAGGTAAAAAATTACGAATTCTTATATCTGGATGCCGTCTTTGAGTGAACCACTTGGTATCGTCCGTCAAAGCTTTGTGAGAATGGAATACTGCCGTATGTAATATAGCCCACAATGCCGTCAAAGATTCTTTATTACTCGACAAAAATTGAGCCGCACGTTGAGGCAGCCCACATTTCTTTCGCGTCCTTAACCCACACAGAACCGTGCCTCTATATCAAGAATGTTCCGAATTTCTACAAAAGGATTATCTGCCATATATGACTACAAAGAAGAGCGTCAGTCCTTCACGTTATCTTACTAGGTGCCGCTCGTATAATTCACATAAGACATGGATACTTTCCATGTCCATTCAAAGTTCTTCCAGTGAAAATATGGAGCAATAAACTCTTAAAGACATCGCGATTTGAAAGAAATATTCAGTTAGTATTAAAATAAAACTGCGAGTGGATGATGACGATTAAGCTGAATGTACGGGATCCATTCGATGCATTCAATATTAGCCAAATGGGTAGGTCGTTTGCCAAAGAAATAGTAATGTAGTCGAATTGAAAATTTTAATCATATTCATACCATAAATTATATTATTTAAAATCTCCGCGACCAAGTCTAAAAAATGAAAGACTATTATATATATATAAATATAAATGGAGAAAGACAATAATAACATCATTTACTGCCACAAGGATGGTGATTTATTTTTCTTACTGGGTTTTGTTCTTATTATGAATTATATTATGCTGTTCTTGCCATAAAATTATTCTGTTCTTGTGTGGGAAACGACAGGTGAAAAATAAACAGCCAGTGACTACCTCAATCCACTTCTTAAAGTAAATGTTTGATAGTCTAAAAAATTTCAGTCTGGAGGTTTGCCTGGAGGTCAGATTCCTAATTCAGAATCCTAATCAGATTCCTCCACCATTAGCTACCAAAATCTTTAGAAGGAAACTAAACGCAATTCTCTCTACTCCTGTCCACAATTTTTTTGGTGCGACTGGTTTAAAATATTTGTTGTCATTATGAGACCAATGATGTAAGCCGATGATAGCAAAAAATTGTTCAAACCGGTCGAACCAAAAATACTAAGAAAATGGTAAGGAGTAGAAGACCTTGTTTTATTATCCTAATCGATCCCTGCCGCGAAGTCAAGGTCATATGTTTGGATTTCAAAGACCCTGGAGGAGCATTCATTGAATGCGATGAATTCCGTTACATAGCATCACTCATATCCTTATACCTTTCATAATAGCGCAACCGCGAGCATGACTGAGACTTAAGTAAAAAAAATAATTTTTTTTTCCTTAATTATATATGCATTTCCCGTGCAAAGATATAAATGGAAATCGCGCATTTATCAAAATATGGAAGGAGGAATCAGACAGCAGTAATACGCTGTGATTTGACGTCGCTGTAAAAGTAATTACTCCGTTCAATAAATGTTCGCATCTTTGCTATCGAAAAAAGAGAAGGCTCCCACGGAGGACTGAGTTTATGGGTAAAGGACTACGAGAATTAATTAGCGAATTTCAGTTTTGGAGCAGCCTCTTTCTCAAGTTTCGAACTACTAAAAAAAGGACAAATTGAAAATCGCTATTTCCAGTTATTCCAGCGAACGTCATCGACTTAGCATCCGAGTGGGAGAGGGAGAGACAGAGAGAGAGAAAAATAACAACAATTAGACCCTTCTTGCGTGAGATAATAATTAACGTACCCCATTACGACCCTGGAACCCTTTTGCGCATGCAGCCCCTTTCCTGCATCCGCGGGAAGATACTCGATTCCCCATCTCGTGCATTGTTTTCGACCGCGACACTCGCAGCGAAAACGAAATCGCGCCATCTCGCGCCGGGATTGCGCGGAGTCCGATGGTGTTCGACAAGTGAAGCGCGTCTCCTCCACAAATGCAAATATTTTTCGCGGGCGAAATTTCGCGAAGAGGAGATGAAAATCGAAGGATCGCAACCGCGCTTCTTTCTTCCGAACTCCGCTCGAAGCGACGATGGAAAAAAAGCGTTTGATGTACTTCCCGATGCATTCGAAGGGGAACTGAAAACAGCCCCCCTATCGTCGACGGATTGAAACATAAAAACGATCCTTTTTCCGAGCGAGGAGCTCATTAGCAAAAATAATTGAAGGAGTTCGCAAAAAAGCAAGCGCGAGAATCGTCGATACCACCGCAAATTAGGGCCTCATTCGCTGGAAGTGGAGCGGGCTGAAATTGACTGTCGAATCCCGAAAATTGTCTCCGAATCGAGGTATGCGTGAACGTAAAAAAAGCGCGTGGGTTATCGGAATAATCAAATGAAGGGGAGACCGCGGAGAGGCAAAATAGGCGGGAAGGCGGTGAAAATAATAATTCGGGACGATTCGGAGTAAATTTTTGATCGACAATTCGCGGTATAAACCGTTCTATCGGATCGTGTCGTCATCGTGTAAATATCGCGATCCGCGCGCACTTGATAAAGCGCCGTGCGGCTAACTCCAGAAGTGATTACCGCTCCAATTCTTTTTTCCGATTCCCTTGGAAAAAGCTCTCGAATAGGGGAAATAAGAGGGAAAAAAACGCGTGGATGCAGTCGGATCCCCGCATGCGAAGCAGAAAAAATGCCGCAAAGTACATTGCGAATGCCGCGCTCGACGAATAATACGCCGGAAATATTTTGATGGGAAAAGTATCGTAGTTGGATATTCCGATTGAATCCCGGGGTTCAATCACTGTGAAAGGGTAGCGAGAACGGGTGCATGCAATATACATGGCCCTCAAAATCCAAACTCAGGAAATGTGGAGAGGGTTATGATCGAGCAGATCGCACTCTCGGCTGCGGGGCAATCGGCGAGGAAGAGGGAAACGAGAAGAAGATTTTGACGAAAGAGATTACTCATGGATGCGCTGGGGGAAATTTTCAAGAGGAAGGATTACGTACCTTGCTTGCATGCGATGCTCGAGCTATTTCCCCAAACAATATAACGCACAGTGATTTTTACCTCCTCCGTTCCCACTGGCGTTTCTGTGTCTGTGCGAAAACAGCGAATTGTGGGTAAATATCTAACGATCAATACCAGATGCTATCCTAATTTAAACGCGAAAATTCTTTCTGCTGATTAGAATTTTAAGGTGACCGCTTTTATGATCCTATAATATATCCTTTATTCCACTACTATAACTCTATGAAGCGAATATTTTGATTTCTCTGTTGGCGCATGATAGGGGAAAATGTGCTTCATTTAGATTTTTTAGTCTCGTTCGTGATTGATAAAATGAACAATATTGAGATACGAGTGATGTTAAATAAAGGCATTCATTTTAGCAACTCTTTTTCGAATGATATGAAAATTTAATTCATATGTTCATTGTGCCGCACTTAAGTGGACTTTTTACACTCAGTATTAAGTAAGTGTTGAAAGCAAAAGCAAACTACCTAACTCTTCCTTTGCCTAGTAAGACCCATTCCGTCTCCAAAGAGTTTTGTGGCCAATGATGTAGGAGTTGAAGAATTCAATTAGGCTGATGACTTTACAGACAAACAAATTTTCTGTTGGAGATTATCAATCACTATTTTTTTGTGTAGTTGAATTTTTAATCATTTAGACGTTTAAAGCTTACCATAATTTCACGAGTGGTACTCAGAAGTAATTCTTCCAAAATCCAACGAATATGGTTAATAGGGTCTAAAAGGTATCCTATAGACTCTTGCTCGTTTTGATATCTGTTTGAAGAATTGGAGTGTAACCAGGACTAAAACTCTATCGCAGAATTTGAGCACTGATTTATTAAGGAACAATATTAACTTGAATTAACTTCACTAAAATTATTTTGGTTTAATAGAAATGTTGTCCAATCATACATAATCACGGTAACTCATTTTGAAGTTAGCAATCTCATCATAAAGTTAGCAATCTCATCATAAAGTTAGCAAACTCATTTTGAAGTTAGCACGCTAACAGCTTCTTCCCTCATTTGAAAAAATATAATAAAATAAAATGTAATAGAAATTTGATTAAACAAATGCACCATGGTGGACCAGAATCTAAATAAATGTCGCGCGCAATTGCCGAATTCGGGAATTTCCCGAAATTTTTACTCCCTCCATGGAATGGAAATTTACTTCGGAGTGAGTAATGATTTCGGGCAATGGGCGAAATGAAATACCCACTCCGCAGAGAAGGTATTTCCATTTTCTCAATCCCCGAAGGGAACTTTCATTTCATTGCGTAAATCATAATTCGCGGAGTGATCATTTCATTTTATTCACTCCGCGCTTGGGTTGGGTTGGTTTCTTTCGGGTATTACGAAAATGAAAATATCCACTTCGGCAATTGCGAAAAATTATACATATTCATAAGAGTATTAACGGGAGATGTGTTTAATTTGAAATAGCAGATAAAAACTTTTCGAGTGAGCGATGCTTTATTTGTATGAGTATTAGCCATAGAAATCCCGATTTCCTAGAGATACAGAGTGTAATCAATATGATTAGACCTGAAGTCGTTGAACACCATTTGATAAATGAGAAAATTGAACTTCGTATTTTCCACACGATTTTATTATTCCACCGGTTTCGGCCGTACAGCCTTATGCATTTCCATGGGTTGATGATTGCTGTTAAGACAGCATAGAACCGTTTTAGATAGTATTCAGATTCCGCTTGTCAAGACACTTGGGTAGACACAATAATAGGAAAATTAAGAGAACACTTCCGGAGAGAAAGGAACAGAGCTTGAATCTCCGGAAGAAGGGAAGTTTTAGGAAATGGGAAGAGAATCAGGGCGGAAGTGGGAAAGGGCGGAAAGTGAGGATGGATAGCAGAGGAAAGTTCGGAGGACAAGGATGGGGAGTGAATAAGGTGGATCGGTGGAGAGGGGTGAGAGTGGAAATTAGACATGGAGAAGGAGAGAAAGATGATGGTTTACTTTGAAGAAGTCGTTGAAGCGTAGAGGAAGGCGCTGGTTTATGGGAGGAGGGGAAAGACATACGGAAACTATGGTTCCAGGAGGTTTTATTCAAGAGTATTTTCGCCCAATCAGACTAAGGGCAATTCACCTAGGTAATTTTAAGACGGATACACCATACACGACTTTTCACCCAAGATTAGGTTCTCCCAAGATATAATTTGCCCCATGGACATTTCGCCAAGTTCAAATTTTTCCAAATCTTTTTCAAAGAAATTAGTGATGATTCATCTTGGAATACTATTTCAAAATCCAGAGATACTGTGTATTTATACTTTAAAATCTCAAAGCCATTCCGATAATGAGTTCACTATTTCTTTTCGTTCACACTGTCCCATGTTCAACGCCGTTTCATTTATAGAGCCCTGTATAAGAAACACGTGTAGATTTCTATTCTATTCTATAGCCCACATACATACTTTTACAGATATGAACAATAACCAAACCCAAACCAACTCAAGTATTTTTGGGAAAACAATTAATGAAAACATTCATAAGTTGAGATATCTCTTGGGTGATATTTCTCTATGATATCTCGGTCATCGGCACAAATATCCTAGGCAGAAATATTAGGCGTAATGTCTCTGGGTGAGAATACCTCTGTGAATTTTTCTTGGGATGACCGTTTCTTGGATGAAACGTCGGGGCAACATGAAAGATAATAAAGAAGCAACGCATTGCCCAAAGGAATAATGACGTTTGGTGATACGTAAAAAATCTGAAAGTATACAACGAAGAGTTAAAAAGTTTCAAACTTAAATATCAAGGATGTATTTGATTAATAGCGCAAAAAACAAATCACTCTAAATACTAAGTTCATAAAGAGTAATTTTGATTTACGGCATGGTAAACTTTGATAGTCGATTTAATATTCTCATCAGCGCGGTTATAAGAACCAATGGCATTAACTACCTTAATACATGATTTATGACGAGGTGTAAATCGTGAAACCGCATTAAATCGATTACTTAAATTAAGCACGGAGCACCATGTAAAAAACTCGTAGAAAATTCAAAACGATTCGTTGCTAAGGATGCTGCGGCAGACAAAAAATTGGTAAGAAAACGGCGGAGGGAAAATGTGCTGAGAAAGATAAGTACTGAAGGAGAAGGAATTCGATCAGCGTCGGAACTTAAAAGATCAAGGTGAATGGGATTTTTGCTTTCCTTTTAAACGGAGGAGAAAAATGGAGCGGTTCCCAGTAAGAAAGGAAGGAGCCACTTTTATGACGACAAAAAACAAGCAGCATGATTTTTTACAGAAGGCATTCATTAAGCTCTTGGGAAGAGGGAAGGCAGAATAATTTATAAATAATAACGTATAATATCATGAGGAAATTGCCTAATATTCTATTAGAATGTCTCGCAAATAACTATCAGCATCTAAAATAGTCGAAAAGCCGGACAATGTTGTCGAAGCTTCGTATTAATATGACATGACGTAACTGAAATGAACTATTGAGACGAGTGTTGATTCACTTTTATTTTTCTATTGTGGAGTAGAGGAGGATTAAGGCTAATCATCCCGGTAAAAGTTACGATTTAATTTCAACAGATGGCAGCACCACTATGGTCAAATTTACTCAAAAAAACATTCGTGAACGGTTCATCCAATTTTCAATCTGAAAATGTTTTGTACATTAAAAAATCATATAAGTTTCGCTGTGAAAAGAAAAAAAATTACTTTACATTCTTACCAGTTTTCTGGAAAATAATTTTCAATGTTATCATCCCCTAAAAGAACCACAGCGGCTTGAGAAATCTCACACTATCATTCTTGAGGAATGTGTGTGTCGATCCTACAGCATCGGTGTTGATTACCTCAAATGTCATTTCAATTTTCGATCTCTTCCTTGTTTTCACTTGCAACGATTTTGAGAGAAATTTAGTTGGAAGGAAGAACTCCTTCGAGGCAGGGAAAGCCTCAAAGACTTGTAAGAGTTAAAATATGCCTCCGAAACAGCGCATTTGTTAATTACTTCCGAGAAAACGGAATGTGCGATAATTTTCGGTCTTGGTCGAATCTCTGAATGTCACCGCATTTGCTGCGCACAATAGACCACTACCTTACAAACTCTTGAACATTTCTTCTCAAGACTCTTCTGCTATGGATTCATATCTTCCCTTATGAAAGGTGATTGAACTTTTTTGATGAAAATCACAGAACGAAGAATCCTTATGCTATGTATAAGATAGTTAAAGAATTCAATGAAATGATGCACGCAACTTTATGAAATTGTGGAGAATAGAGAGGCCAGAACCATACTTAATTCAAAAGGGAATCATAAAGTATGTATTGGATATATTGAAATAAATGATACGTTACGTACCCGAAATAATTTCCACGGTGTCAAAATTTTACCTAATTAACCTTCTTCAATTACAAAGGAAACAATTACGCGGATTTATCGGGGATATTAGCAGCAGGTCAAATTGCAGAAAGCTTGGAGGTGAAGTGGATGAAACCTGAAAGTTAGCTAGATAATTATTTATAGATGATTTAAAGTTGATTGTTAACATTTGTCACCGGAGAAGATTGTTGATTTAACGAGTCATTGTATTAGGTCATTATATATAATCAATCAATTACGCAAGGAAATACAGCGAATTTATATTTTCCCCTTAAATAGGTTAAAAGTCATGAATCGAGTTTGACGACCGTAAACCAGATATTGTGATAAATTGTGACTGTCAAAGATATTTAACATCGAAACTACATTCATCCAATGAGCGGCAGAGTTAACATTGGGTATCAATGTATTCAAGCGACAATTTAGCCGGAGTATTTTGTAGTTCGGGATCAATCACCATTGAATCGAGAGATTTCTCACTGGAAATAATAAATATGAATGCAACTTTTCGCGAAGAATTTCCTGATATTTAACCTTACGTCAATCGCGCCAAAAATCATAACACGAACACTCGCGCGTTGTATTCCGTACAAAAGGTCTTTTTTCGGCCAAAATGAGTTGATCTAATTGTAATTTATGAAGAATAATTTTGGCTTATGACATATATGATGAGTTATCTTTATAAATTTATCAACTTTCTCATCTAAAGATTTATAATATATTTCATGATATTTATATACACGCAAAGAGTGCTTAAAGAGCTGAAACATTTTTCGATTACTTCTAAGAAAAGAGGTTTTCGAATTATGCTCGATAGCAAAACGATACAAGGATTAATTCTATTTATTTAAAACAAAAGTAATCAACAAAAACCATGCCCAAGTGGTCGCGCTTTGTATGTAGTACAATAGTCGTCACTTGACTCGTTTAATCGCTTTTGAAGTCGGACTAAGACAAAAACGAATCTTTTGACGCCTTTAAAATTTCATAAAGAGTGTAATAAAGGAATTGACCCTGACCCTAAGTTCATGGGACCATCGAGAAAGAAACAGGGCCCGAAAAGCCACCCATGTTGTACAGAATACAACGGCGCCACTGACGGAGGGTTAAATCTCTACAATTGCATGTATATGGAGCTAAGATAAACTCAACTTTTGGGTGGCCTAACAACTCGATGGAATGAGTGACTATTGCGTTTGTTATCGATGAGCCGCCGAAAAAAATTGCCCAAAGCAACGGTAAAAGAGGCTTCAAAAATGGCACAACTTAAGCAATCAACATCATTCTAAAAGTTCGCTCGCCCCTTTTTTTGGATGAAAATCATAGCCCTACTCGGAAGAGACTATCATATATACATTGCGAAATTCCGTTTTGCAACAGTTCTTCTTCATTGGGTAACTAATGATTTTCGGAGAGAGGCTTCGGGTGTTCTTTTAGGTGGCAGTAAAACTCTTTTAGCTTTTCGTTTTTAGAAAGTTACCCTTTCGTGGGACATGTAGCAGTCCTCTTAGCGGCCATTCATCGCGGACTTGTGCGATCGAGCGAAGAATTTGGGACAAATGAGTGCGCCACTGCGAAGCCTTCTCCGCCGTTCGTCAGTAGAGCAGCAGCGAAAAAAGGAATAAGGAAAGATCCCTTGTTGGCGAGGATCCTAATTTGAGAGTCTGCAAATGTATAACAGATAGATTTAAAGGTTGTTCCTGCGACCACACTCCACATATGGAGCATCTTTCATTTTTCTTGTGGAAAATCATAGAAGAATGTATCTCTCATTTACTCTTATTTCAGCCTTGCTGATAATTGTGATAACATGAGCGCTGCTGAGGTATGAATTATACTGAGAATAACCCTGTTAAATTCTTATTGAATGCTACCGAAAATGTTATTTATAGGGTGAATGTGTTGAATTATGTGAACTTAATTCTCTTCTGGGTCAGTGAGGAAAGCAAGGGCAAACTACCTCACTCCTCATCTTGATTAGTAAGCCTCACTTCCACTTCAGGGCCTTTGTTTGCTAGTGGTTGTTAGGTTTAAACCGGTCTATGAATATTGCACTGGCAAACATGTAAAGGGCAGAAGAGATATATGCTTCTCGAAACAAGCGAGTGTGATTAAAATAAAAAGGACTTGCATTTAGACTCGCGTTAAATAAACTCCGAGATTTTAGTTTTTTTACAATTATTCTCTTTAACGTTAACGAATATGAGGCGGAAAAGTGGAGTACCCTCGATGATAATTCATTTCACATCCACATAGCTCCTTGAATTATATAGAATTTCGCCTCTCGCTCTTTGTACAAATTACTCTCGCCTCTGAGATATCGTGACCAGTGAAAGGGGCGAAGGCCATCCGCAGCTTCCGAGGAACATTGCGGACCGTAATAGAAAAATATGTCTCTGAGGGAATGGGCAAAAGAAGAAATAGTGTTAGGAAGGAAAAAGTGGACGATGAAGAGGGATGGAGGTAGAAAAATAGAGATAATGGGAGAAAGGGTAACGTAAGAAGAAGGAGAGAATCTCTTTCCCCTCCACCGCGACCTCGAGGAGAAGTCGTACCTTTCTCGTGCTCCTTCAAACTCCTCTTCTGGGTGAAAGTTAAACCGCTCGTGCCTTCGTCACTCACGACCACCTTTGCCGAAGGTTCTTCGAGGTATCTTGGATGGCGCTCACGAGCCATTCCTAACCTTCCTTTTGGCTCATCCCTCTGTGCTGCATTCAACCTCCACCGTCAAATGCCACGCGTACGAAAGGACCTCTGTATCCAGGCGCCTGCTTCTTTCATGGGGACCGGTTTCCCGCGCGAAGTGCCTTTTCCCGCCGTTCTTTTTTCCTGCTTTCTCGCAAAGGAACGGGCTGTGTTCGATCGCGGGTTGGATCGTGACAAGTTATTAATCTTCTTGATTTACGCGGAGCTGCGGAAGGTCGCCTTCCTTTGCTTCTCTGTCTGTGAAGCTGTGTTTTGATTTACATCTCCTCAAGCGAGTGGTCTTTTCGGAAATAGGGTTTAATGACGATAATGAGTAGTAAATGGCCTGTTTCGGGCCACCGGTAGGTTTTGTGGCTACCGGTTAATTTGCTGATTATATATATTTGGAATGGACTCAAATGTCTCAAGGAATTATAAATCTCCGAAGAGTCTGTTCAGGTCGGTGGTCGGAATAAAGCTTCTTGAAGAACTTGAAGTTCATACAAGCGGAAAACTTGGCGTGATAGTCAAGCCTCTTTGATAATGGGAGAGTACGACGTTAATGTTCAAATAAAGTTCACGTTAGGACGGAACAAAATTAGGTAATTAACTATAAACTTCCGGTTACCTATGAAGGAACTTAATTTTGGCTATAGCAATAGAATATGTCGCCTATTTAATGAGATAATTAGATATTATCCTCGGCATGGTTTGATTGATATTAGACGATTATTAAACCAAATCGTAAATATATATAAAATATTTTCGGCCGCGGTTGAGGAGTGTTTAGCCTGCTAGCGCTTTAACCGGAGGTCCCGGATTTGAGTCCCGGCTAATTGTTTTTTTCTGGTTAGAGAATGTTTGTGTTTATTCGTATTTATCATTCGTTTTATTTATCGTTTACGGCTACAATTATCATTACCCAGTACGGATTTCTGTTGATGTCCCGGGAAATTAAATTTGTAAAAATGCTAACGCGTGAAATGTATAAAACACCGAATATTCGTCCAATAATGATTACGAAATGAAATTTTTTATAAACTTCTACTCTTTTTCAGCCTTTAGGAATACGTGTTTTTGCAAGGAAGAAGAATACCATATTTTTAGCATGAATTCTGAACGAGTATTAACTTCCCATTGATTCTTATGAGAATATGCATCAGCCAAATATTTACAAAACTTTCGTCAATTTTATCAAAATTTTCACGATTTAGAATAGGAAATGATATTCTAAAACTACATATGAATTTTTATTCAATTTCACTTCTTTTGGAACTTGTCTGAATTCCGTATTACCAGAACTTCTAATTAAATTTGGTATAAGTAAAGCCTACAAGAAATGAAAACGAACTTTGAATGGAACTTTCTAATGGGCTCCAAAACATCTGGAGTAGAACCCGGCGTCTTTGATGTGTTATATCTCCGCATTCTCATTTTCTGTGTTGCAGCGGCCAAGTCGGCAAAATTTGGTAGAATTTGGTAGAATAATTTAAGAGTAGAGGCTCAAGAATGTAAATTTACGATATGACTCAAAAAATACGAAACAAACATAGCTATTTATATCCAGAGGAAGTTTCAATATTAAATTTATCAAAATAATTAATAGTTTATTCGGAAAGGAATCTAGCTCGCGGTCATCTGTTCTAAGCGGGAAAATTGTTTGAAAGATATCTGCGATGATCTTCACTTTTAACATAGAATTTTACATTCAAAACGTTATCTAGTACATAAAATGCTAAGGAAACGTGCGTATTATTCAGATGTACGCAGGTAAACGACAAGCGAGTTGCCATATATGTTCTCCACTCACTGATAGATAGCGCGGACGTATGCATTAAAAAAAACTTATCTTATTCATTACTTGACAATACTCTTCATAAATTCCTTATAAATAAAATTAAATATCATTATATTAAAAATCATTTTTTGACAATATTGGAGCATGATTTTGAATTATTATTACAGAATCGGTTTCTTTGATACATAATATCTGAATGCTTCAGTACATGACTCAAGGATGAAGACATGAAGAAATATCCTAGAAATCAAATCTAAACTGAATAATTTTCTCCGGAAGAAACAAGGTAGAACAGGAACTATTAACTGCGCCGGTAAGAAGCTTTAAGAGCACATGACCTATGGCTTGATAGGATTTTCTACTTTTCAATCCTCTCATTCACTTCTCATCCAAATGAACCGAGAGAGTTGCCTTTTTAAGATAGTAATCCCGGGGATTACTACTGATCCAATATCGCTTTCGGATTAATATTTGAACTGCTCGTTTGAATGATAAATTCCATCGAATTCGGTCTCACTTGTTTCGAATGGCGGAAAATAAGTCGGGAATTTTAAACACGGAAATACCCATGAAATTAGCCGCGCCATTCAGATCCGCCAGGATAAGAGCAGCGTGGGAGTGGGAGAGAACCGAATCCGTAATGGAACGCACCCAGCGGAGCCGCTTCACAAAGCTGCTTTTCATATCGAAAAACGTCAATAATTTTTAAAACCGTAGAAACGATTTTTTCATTCGGACATTTTAGGCTCGCTTCTCTAAATATCGCATCCGTTTCGCGGAGGTTTCAATAACATCTCCGCGCGACATCTATAATTCAGAATGAGGGACGCGGAGCTTTGTAGGAAATCTGTATTGTTACTGCGCCCCCGTATCGCGTCGTTCCTATTCCAATGTTTTCGTTGACATTTCAATTTCGTCCGCATCGATCGGCAGCGAGGAAAAGGGGTTTCTCCGCCCCTTGCGCAGCTGCCGGAAGGAATTACGAAACGTAAAAATATAACAATTGAGAGTAAGTTAATGGGTTTGGCAAATGGGACGAATCCATTAAGTAAAAATGACGACTGTTAAAATAACAGCGATTAAAATTGCGAAAGAGCATCGGCAGGAGAATAAAGATTGAAAACAAATAATGGAGGGCATGATTGCGAGGGGGCAATAACAAATGCGAAACATCGAAGACGTAGTTTTCGAAATTGGAAGATGTCTGCGCGGAATGGAGGATGAATGAAATAGTGGTTTGTTGGAATGTATCATTCCTCCTAAATGTATGGGGGTTTCCAAATATTTCGGTAGCATTATCTTCATTGAAGAATTAACTTGAGAGCAATTAAAAGTTTTCCTAACACACTTTTAATAATGACCATCGGTGTTTGATGATGACACGTTAGAGCCGAACCCAATTTAACCAACATTAGTTTAAGGAAACTACTGAGTAGTTGTAATTTATTCTATATGGCGTCCACAAAGAACGGATAAACAATATTGATTATTTTTCTCTCCTCAAAAAAATGTGGAGAATGGAGTTGATATTTTCGATTTATTTTGGCAATCATTTTACCAGTCAGATCTCTTCCTAACAGAAACCAACGTTGGATTCCCACCGTTAACCGATCTTTTCTTCCGGTAGAAGGATCTTTCTAGGTTCTAGGATTCTTTAACCTACGGTGTACCCGCTCCCTACAGTACAATAAGAAAAACTGCAAACCAGAAACCTGTGAAAGAGTTCAGAGACCTTAATTTTTTGGTAAGTCCAGTATTTTTCTCCAGATATTGTTGCTATATGTATTTAAATCATTTTTCACTTACTCCAATAAAAACTTTGATATAGCCATTAATACATTCAGCTTACATGAGAGGAGATATTAAAAAACGAAAGTATAAAAACGAACATTTTACATTTCGAATAAAAGTTTAAAGAGGCAGGAATCGGTTGCTGAATTTCCATTCCAGAGTAACCTTACGTATTAGAAAACGGCGCTGAAGATTTACTTTTTAAATTATACATCTGTTAAGTTTCTAACTTCCAGAACACTCAAATCAATAAAGAAGAGAGCAATTCACGTGAGTTAACAATTCCGATGTTATTTAACTAGAAATCAATCGTGCAAGTATCGATAAGTACCTCGAGTAATAAACATGAAATTTCATATAAAATTATAAACGGTTTAAAACGCATAAGTACTCCAGGATTTTGCGTCACAATAATAGAGGACATAGCTTGGTTGGAGTAAGATGAAGGAAAACGAGAGACGCGCCGCATTAAGGATACCAATCCAAAAAGAAACGCGTTTACTTTAATGCCAACCCTTATCCGGATGACAGCTTGATGCGGAGAAGTCTTCCGACGACGAAGGACGCAAGCTAAAGCCCAACCTCCGGGATCTCGCGTGCAGATAACTCTCCTCTCTTAAATTCGACGCGGTGAAGGGGACGTATTAATCCGCCGGATGACACCAACACAGCCTCGATTTCGTTGACGACTCAATCGTCGGCACAGCGCTGCTTCGATATATTGCCACTTTGTTTGCTGTTGCGAATGGTTTCATCGTCGAAAATAGCTCCGCCGAGGAGCGAACAGCGTGCTCACGGATGGAATGTGACCTCCGCCACTTGGGAGTAACTAAGGAGACGACTTTCCCGCGTCCTTGCATATGCATCTCGCAAAATACTCGCGGAACACCTGCATTTCCTCTCCTTCGCATCGCTCAACCTGTGCATATCTCAAGAGGACTCCCACGTGCGCATAGCCATCTCCATCACACCCTCTCGTTGGAAGGGGATCTGCAGAGGTCGCTCTAACGAACGACATCCATCAGAATGGCAGTATCTAATAACAATCGTGAGAGAAAGAGAGAGTAATCCTAACACAGATTTTTAGACTGACTGACAATATCTTCTAGCTTTTCGTAGTATAAGTCTAAGGATTATTGGAGGATGCACTCGAATTGATTACAATTAAAAAATAAGCAATAATGCACTTTTTAATAAAAAAGTAAGAACGAACACTTGGTAAGACTTGGAACAAAAGTAACATTTGGTAAAGAGGGCTCCCGGATAGCTAAGTGGGTAACGCGTTCGACTTTAGTGAAAGTGTTCCCGGGTTCAATTCCCGGTGGGGGCCTACGTGCGAAAT
The DNA here is from genome assembly GCA_000376725.2 of Ladona fulva. Taxonomy (NCBI): domain Eukaryota; kingdom Metazoa; phylum Arthropoda; class Insecta; order Odonata; family Libellulidae; genus Ladona; species Ladona fulva. The sequence goes on along the minus strand of KZ308486.1, from coordinate 754,835 downwards.
GACGTAAGCACATTTAACAATACTACTAATACAACACTTGGTAAAGAAGTAAGATTACCAAGTATTCGTTCCTACTTCTCTATTATAGCGCCGTTTCACAAAGTAGAGCTTGAACATATTAGATTCAATAAACTTTTTGTCCATATCTACCCACTGTAAAATCTAGCGATTGTTTTACAGTTAATTTATTTTTATAGTTTGTCATTATAATAATTGAAGATCAATTATCAGTTACGCCAATTTTATAATTAATTTATCGTTAAATTAAAAACTTTTTATCAAACTACAGATAAATTCCCAAAAATAACGGTAATCATCAGTAATTGTAAAATCTTTAATAATTAATGGTTATGAAGACTTTAACTAATTATTCCAATCACGTGATTTTTTACATTTTACGTTCGTTATTTTTTGCTCAACTAAACAGCCGAGGAAAGCTCATTTGATTAATCAATACAAAAGTATCTCTATCAATTCTCTCCCCAAAAACTAATCCCCCTTCAGGTTACAAAAGCCACCAAATTTTAAATATATAATACATTTTTTCTTTGACTTTCAAATGAGTACACACATCTTCGCATCATAGAAAAAACTATTCACGAGCGGATAGATCAAAAACCTCATTTCTTGGTTGAAAAAAGTCGCAACTCGTGTGCTATTCATAACTTTTTAAAGTGGAACAGAAAAAAGCGAGATTCGTGTCATACGCTTTCCCCGAACGATGACAGTCATTAAAGTAACGAACGCCCCAATAGCATTTGAAAACGAGATATTCAATTTCCGCCCATAAAAATAACATTCTGTCGAGTGCTCATTAATTTTCTAATAAGCGTTTCCCATCGCAGAACAAACAAGACTTCGTGGGCATGTCATCTCGGTAATGAGCCAGACGTGCCTTTTTATAGCATCGAGGGCGGATGAACGAAAAGTACCATTTACTTATGAAAACAACAACCGCAGTCTTGTTTCCGATCGGATTCGCATCCGAATGAAAATGTTTATCGGGGTAGGTAAGTTTTATAATGACGCTGTAAAATGTTACTGTGCTTTAAATTTTTTTTAGCTTAAGGCATATATGAAGCATTATTTTTTGGAATAAATTAGATATAAAATATCAATAACTATCTCCTGCCAAATATACCAATAAAAGTACTACATATATTAAAAAATACTTGTAAAATATAACAAAAATCATATATATATAATTAAATAAATATATATTTATATATATACATATATACAACAAGAAATACATGCCTTAATACCGAAGGCCAAATCCTACGTGTGGAAATTGGTACTTTAATTAGATAGGGTTACAGTCTCTTCAATTATCAATCGATGTTATCTGCAGGACATTAGCTGTTTAGAATTATGTTATAAGACCTATGATTCATGAAATATTAAAAAATAACTATAAGTATGCGATATATGATGAATATAAATTGCAGTAAATATATGACCTATGAAAATATTCATCTTGCAAACTTGCACATTAATTTGAGATAAGTTTCGTAAGAAGGAAATTCCATAAAGATTCACATTCTTATCGTTGAATGTAGAATTCGGCTTCGAACTATGTGGACTTTGATTAGATTTAACATTTTTCATTTCGATAACCTATCCCATTGTACTAAACTAAGACGCGAGATGTTATTTTCTCTTACGTACAAATATGTATACTATATTTAATCCGACTTCTTTTTTTTTTTGCTTTGAGAATCAACAACGGGCACTTCAGCTAGTATATGATAAACACAATTATACTTCGGCTGAGGAGTAACCGCGCTAACGAAGTTGAATATATTCGCTGCATTTCGTACTCGGAAAATGAATTTTGATTAACGAGTGTTTTGGTGAGTATTTCCGCATGTAAGTTTGAAATATAAAAAAACAAAATATGTTGGACACTCTACATTCTCATTCATTTGAAAAAGAGTTAAATGTTTAGAAGTTTGAAATATTCGGTGCGATGGTCTTTAGTGATAAATGCAAGCGATTCGCTCCTTGTTTCACCAGTCTCACTGGCCTGCTGATATTTACAACTCGACGGGGCTTTTTTGGATTTGACAGCCCTAAACCAAATATACACTTTGTCTCCCGATGAAAAGGGAACAAATAAAGACATTTGACGCTATTTATACGGAAAGTAAGTAAAATTCATTTACTGCGAGGCGCCACTTGTATGGTGTTGTGGGCATGCATCCGATTACCCTACCGTTGCCTTCATATTTCTGTGAGGTTCTCTTCTTGAAACCCTGTAATTAAACTTAAGCGATAGCCGAGATATAGAGGTAAACGCTTTTACAAGGCATTGAAAATTTTAAGCTTGAGAAGTTGAAAGAAGTTAACTCGAACTTCATAATATTTTGTGTAACCAAGATCAAAATTTTATTCCCAGAGTTATAACAGGACATATAATAGCTTGGAAAATCACTTGATCCGAAAGTTTCTTTCCAAAATTTTGTGCTGAGGAATACGTTTCACCGTCCATTAATAACGTATGATAATTCCCTCATAATTTTTCCTTCCCATTCGTAAAAGTAGTTTAGGAAACAGGTGTTAAATAAACCTTTATCGCGGAGCTGTAAGTATCGAACTTTCACTCGACACATCCATCTAGTCTTGCCGGTTTAAATACCATCGGCCTCGGGGTAAAAACGACGTCCTCTCGGTTTTTAAATCCCCTCGGCATCTTCCTCCAGCTGTAGGAACGCCGCAGATACTGGGCGTGCAACAAAAAATCCCCGACGTCACAGGACGTACCAAGACAAGTGTTTCAGAGTCGCAGTAAAAAGTGCAGTAGCTATCAAACATATGTCACTCCCCTCGGCCATTCGAAAGCGGAAATCCGTAAGAAGGTCATTCATATGGATTCTATGATCGAGCGTATGATTCCCTCAATGATTCCATCGCACACCCTTTTAATTGCCAATAAATACTGCGAAGTAAAAAAATATCGGGAGGATCGCTTTAATTCCTCAATTTCTGAAATTCGTCGAATATATTTTTTTCCCGAAAACATCCATCGATGGCGTTATTTTTCATCTCGAAGAGAATTAATTTAGAGGGCGCAAAGGAAGCCAATGGTCGGATCGGATTTTTCATTAAACATAATCCTCATTTGGCAAATGCAGAGACGCGCGGTGCACAAAGGGGATTGATGGATGGGAGAGAGGGATGGGGTGCTTGGGGAAGATAGAGGGAACGGGGGGATGGGTAGGGTGGTCGGGTGGGATGGGGTGGATCCAGCCCAATCTCTCCGTGGGAGGGGGATGAATTGGGAGGGGAAATGGAGGTGGAGACAGAGAGAGAGCTGGATATTTCGGAACGTGCGACAGGGCAGTGGGACGCTTTGTCATAATGTCTACTAATCCTATATTCCCACACACGTCGGGCCGGTCTCCTCACTCCCGGGTAGTCAATCTCCACCCCTACCTTCCCCACCCATCTCCCTTCAGTTCGCTGGGACATGGGGAGAAAGGGAACTGTCCAACTACATCCCCTACCTTCCCCGAGCCATCCCACACCATTCCCCACGTTAATCCCCCCCAATTCCTGGATGACGCTCCAGGAAAGCCTTCCTCCTCACGTCCTACACCCCTAGCCATTATCCCTTAACACCCTACCTCTCCATCCTCCACCCCCGCGCTATCATCCCTCACCCCCTCAAACGTTCTGACCTTCCGGAGGCTAAAAACCCTTCACCCGTCCAATCCCCAGCAACCCCTTCCAAAAAACCCCAGCTTCTCTTCCTCCAGGATTTTCCTGGAAGAAAAAAATTAACCCTTTTTCCCATCTCCTTTCTACCGGGCTTTGCGGGTGAGTGACAGGCAGCCGAAGAAATGTGTGCAAAATTCACGCGCGCGCGGTTCTTCAATTTTTCCAGGGAAGCTTCAGAGATGGCCGTCAGGAGGCGGAAATGCAGCGAGAGAGTAGTTACACATCCCCCGCAATTGCCAATTTTCCCGCAGTTACGTCTTCGAATCTCTGCTCCTGTGACGAAATTTCCCCTTACTTTCGGCCGACCCCGAAACTCCCATCTCTAATCACGACTGTCAGTCAACCGTCTGAAACTCCGTCGCCTTCCTTCTCGGAGACGCACGGTCTTCGGCGTAGTTACCGAGTTTTGTCCCTTAAATTGTTTGAGACGACGAAGTTGCTCTGTTGAAGGAACGCAATAATAACGGCTCCGGCCAAGTAACAATCATGCTCCTGACCTTAACGGGAAAGGGGGAGGGACCGACATTGTCGCGCTCTACGGCGCTGTCGTCCAAATAATCGAGCGGGGAAATGATTCTGACGTTCATTGAATCGTTGCGATGCGGCAAAAGGGAAAACGCTTAATTACTCGGAATCCTCAACCGCCAGCTATGCCGTTTCAATAGGACTTTGTTAGCCAGCAATGAAATAACCATGTGATTCGCGGAAACGGAGCAATTGCCATGAGAGATCCACGTATAAAACGCTCGTTCGAAATTCTGAGAACAGTAGAACACGTCGTAGAATATTTGTGTGCTGTTGATTAACTGAATTAATGGAATTAGTTAACGTTAGCGGCAATACTTGACGCGCTGTGCAATATTCACGTCCTAATCATCGACATCTGCAAATAGAACCACACTGATTTACCTAGTGCTACTTCCGGTGTGTGGCGGAGGGATTCCACGGGGCCAGTGAGATATAGGTCCGGTATTATAATGTATACTTAAAATGGACATTAACTGAAGTTCACTTCAAGGCCTGGTATTATAATGTTTCGTTAGAGTTAAAGTGATGATTATTGTGCTTCTCCATGCTGATTCATCACATATATAGGAGATTTACTATAATCTTCACTTTAACTCTAAAAAAACATTATAATACCAGGCCTTAGAGTGAACTCTAGTTAAAGTTCATTTTAAGTATACATTATAATACCGTGCTATAAAGTTGTGCTAGTATTTGATTTAAAAATGGCATTTATAATGAATTATTTTTTCAAACTTGAGAAAAAGAAGAACACTTATACCTTTACCACAGTAATATTTATTAACTCACGACCATGGTTTCGATCTATAAGATCATCCTCAGGTGAGTTAATAAATATTACTGTGGTAAAGGTATAAGTGTTCTTCCTTTTTTCACGTTTGATTATGGAGAACTACCACAAAGTCAAGGCCGAAGTAGTAGATTGAATTATTTTTTATAAAAATTTACTTCGCAATGGTAGTTATTGACCGTACGCAAACTTCGGTTAATGTATTACTAGTTAGATATAAAATCAAACAAACACGAGTAGGGACAAGAAAATCAAATGAATTCCAATCGTTAGTGTACGATCTCATAAGGCGTTGCTCGTTAATATGAATAGCGAACGAGAGGGAATTTTTCCATATCTTTTAAATCATTCAAAGTCATCTATGAAATAAATTAACTTTAAATAGAACAGTTCTATGTATGACAAGTGAAACATTTTACTTTTAATTTAAACGTGGGTTCACTTCTAAATCACGATGGAAATAAAATGTAGTAGTAATAGTAGTATTGTTAAAAGTGCTTCGACAGCTTAGGTCACTTCGCACGTAGGCCCCCACCGGGAATCGGAACCGCTTTCGCGAGTTCCGATCGCGAGAAGTGATCACGAGAAACGATCGCGTTGCCCACTTGGCTATCCGGGAACCAGGTTGAAAATGTCGAAATGTGTAAAATAATGTAATAATCGTCTTCGAATAATTCCTCTATAGCGTAATTATGAAGACTTCAGTCAATTCACTGATTGGATGCTTCGACACCTGAGATCATTTCGCTCGTGGGTACCCACCGGGAATTGAACCCGGGGCTATTTTCTGGCATATAAATACTTCCATTAAAGGAATAACAAGTGTGAAAAATAGCGACACGACTGGGACTCGAACCCAGGTCTCCCACTTTCCGGGCAGGTATTCTAACCACTGAACTACCGTGCCGTGTCTCTCTCACACTGTTAAGGGAATGAACGGTAGTTCAGTGGTCAGAATACCTGCCCGGAAAGTGGGAGACCTGGGTTCGAGTCCCAGTCGTGTCGCTATTTTTCACACTTGTTATTCCTTTGGGATTTTCGTAGGTTTTACAACCTACTAAGTTACCTTCCTTTCCTTTATACTTCCATTAAAGTTTTTTTTTACAATAAAAGTGATGAATTGAAGTTACATTACATTGTGTCAGTATATGGGTTTTGACAAAATTTACAAATTTATACGCCAAATACTTGGTCGAGTACATTAAATGATTTTACTTCAGAAATAACTAAGAGATGTAAAATAAAACACATAGGTGTAATAATACAATACAATTGGTACAATTATACGAAAATAGTAGGTTTACTGTAAACTGACTAAAACCTATGGACTTAAACATCATCAAAACTCACAAAAAGTAGGAGACAGCCTCGAGATCACTTGAAAACGAAGTATTTCTAGCAATAAGATCCTTTTTGAAAGTTTTTACAGCTTTCCGCATTGGTTTGAAAAACTCGTCAGCTGAAGTTTTCCATTCCCTAATACTCCTATTAACGAACGAGTATTTTGCTATATCTGTTTTCTGCTAGCATTGCTTGATTTTTAACTTATGATCGCCAACATAACTAGGAAATTTAAGCCTGGTATCTACGTGAATATAATAATCATTAGCGTAAGTTCAAATCTCTACCCAACCGGTGGTGGGAAAAGAGATCAATAAGAAATAGATAAACATTAACGAGCAGAAATTCAAATACACGAAATATGCAACTAACCAACTAACTAGTAGATAAATAAGATGTACGATTAGCGAGTTCCAAGCCGCTAGTTCATGGATCAAAACTTGTATAGTAGGATCCTAAAATCATCCTATGAGAACCACAACGGCAAAATAAAGCTTTCATTACAACTCTTTTTACGTCTACGTTTTTCCAAAGATGATTAATAGGTAAGACAATCGAATCACGGAAAGATATGGAAGAAAGAAAATGTTGTAACATACCGTTTTTAGCGGAGGCAACGCCCGCCGCTGTGGGAAATTTTTGCGTTAGACTGAGCCTGGAGTTTAGAGTGACTGGGCAGATAAAAAATTAAATCTATCTCCGTTAAGATACTTTTTAGTTAATTAAAATGAGTTGCTTTTCGTTTGTTTTTTCCTTTGATGTTAACTGGCATGTTTATTGGTCATAATTTCCCTCGTTGAATCTCAAAGTATTCATTTGAAAAAAACAGTTCGACAGGAAATTAAGACATTTTGACTTTATCATGACACAAAATGTATTTTTAAGCATATTCTCTACAAGAGAAGTTCTGCGGTTCAAATTAATTAGTTTCAATTTCTTGCAAAAGGATTAACCCTTTATGAAGGAAGAAAAAGCGTGTTTCGTATTCCTCTTGAATTCTTCTTTGAGATTAATTTTGGAAAAAAATATTTTTCCCTTATTGAGATGCGATTATAAGTTTTATATTCCTTCCTTCATCCTGTTTAATGTTCCATGGATTTCTTAGTTGGTACCCATACCGGCAGAGGATTAAAACAAAACATAGATTTCATAGGACATATTGAAAAAACAGGATACTTCAATGGAAGTAAAAATTTATTTAATTCTATTTGGATAAGAACTCATTCTTTGTTAGATTTGGCTAAAAATCAATATTTCAAGAAAGGTATACAAATTTATAATTTTCTGAGGGTTATTCCGTTTATATCCTTTCGCCATTTTTCTTACCTGAGCGTAAGCATTTTCACATATTTTCACTGATTAATAACTAACAAGTTTCAGACAAATAAAACTTCTTTACTTGGTAAGAGGTTAAGGGCTGTCTGAAGTTTCTTTAATCGTAGAAAGAAAAAAAACGTTTGACGTTGCTTTCTAACGTAATTCCGAGTAATAAGAAAATCCTAGTGATGGTCGACCCCTTTCAGTGACATTACGTTTATTTAATTTTGTTGTAAAACTCGTAATATTAATTAAGCATGAGATCGAAATTGTCGTTGATTAGTTTCTGACAAGTATACTATGCATCGTATAACATAGTTAGTGTTCCAGAGCCGGTTCAAGAGACAGGCGAGCCGCGCGGTTGCCCGCGGCACCGTGGCTAGAGGGCGGATGACTTTGGAAATTAGTTGAATATTTGGTGATCTGCAAATACATTCGGGGGAAATTGTCTCTTGGATGAATCCATCTACCAAGATGTGCAATTTGATGAGTAAAGCTCTATATAGATGAATCTAAGGCAAAGATTTCTTAAGAACCTAAAGAAAGATTTCTTAAGTTTTTTATTGAAAACGGAGGTATGCAATTAATTACACTAGCGGATCAGGTCAGGAAGTATTCTGTTTACGTAATCTGAAGTAAAATCGTTGAATGGATTCTTAAGTGAAAGCTTAATGAATTAATAGATCGTAACAGATAACAGTAGGATCGTGCCGAGCCATTTTGCCGCCTGAGGCGTGTTGTTAGTTTTCCATTTATTCCCATATTATTTTCCTCGATATTTTTCGATATGATATTATTTGTATTATAAAGCAGGGTGTGTGTATGTATGTATGTTTGTTTGTCCGTCAGAAACTCGAGAACTCGCACGACTTTCAAACTTTCGAGGTTTATAAATGTTTTCGCAGATTAGAAAATAGCCTATTTTTTATTCTTCTAACTGCCCCCGGTTCGATTCCAGACCTTTAAAACTGTTTCCATAAAAAATAGACGAAATTCCAAATTCACCGATTGCTTTATTTCTTTTGACAAATTAAATTAGAAAGAATAGTCGTGCGAATTCGAGACAAGCACCGAATGATTGTTAATTGAATGCGTTTATTATAGTCGTAGAATATCGTTTTCGATTAGAAATTGAGAGAATTCAAATAAAATATACGAAAATGTTGTGACATTTTGTAAACAAACCGTCACCCTGACGAAATTCTATTGTTGAATCCGATCTCATGCATTTCCATATTTTCTCAGTGGAGAATCAATTCAGCTAGTAAGTAATAAATTAGTGTATCTTTACTGAAATTTAAATAAAAAAGTGAATATGAAGAAAATGAAGACTTTACTGTTCGACTTGCCCCTTGCGAGGGACGCCCAAGGAGGTTGGCTCGCCGCCTCACTCATTGGCTCGGCCCTGGGTTACGATATCAGATCATTAGGGTGCATTCGGTTCCTATAAAAAATCCATTTTAATTTTCAATGCTATCGTGATAATGATTTGGGTAATTATAATGATATTAATGACTTAGTAATGAAATGTTGAGTTACTAAACATCATTTATTAGATCAATTCAATCAATCAATTGAATGCCAAAAATATTTTCTCAACATATAATGAAGATGTGAAATAATGGATGTTTAAAAATAATTATGTGGAATGGGCGGCTGTATGACACCCTCACCTACTGCATTACATTGGTAAGCCAGTCGAAAATCTAATGTTTTTGTTCAGGGCAAAGAGGTTTAATTTTTCGGTTCTTTGTTTTTACATCGGCGACAAGACTACTATCCCGCTTTCAGTTCGCTTCCGGTTTGATTCTCTGCGTATAATATATTTACTGTTTTTATTTTCATTAATAAAATGTAAGAGTTTAAAGAAATACGCGTTGTCATTGTCTTAGTTGATGTGCAGATAATGGTTTATGACCTTCATTGGTCTTATATGGACTTCATATGCCGCAATAGTAATTATCCTGATCCGTTGGAATATATCTACCTGCACAGTTTGATCGACAAAGGGAAAGAGTAGTTTCCCGCGAGATAAAACTCTCCCCGACCCAACTCCGCGTATGACCTAGAAAATTCAATCAACTGCCTTTCCGATCGCCTTACCAATTCAGTCGTAGGCCAAGACCAATGCGACGCATTTGGAAAATGGCTTCGCCGTGAAGCATGCATGAATGCTGCAGAGCGCATCATTCTTCTTTCCCCTCTAATCGCGACACTGGATACCTCGCGCATTTCACCCATTCGGAATTCCGTCCGTGAATCGAAGGGCAGATTGGGCCACGGAGGTACGTGTACATAAAGAAATAGGGTGGGCAAGAAATGGTAAGGAGGGCAAGTTCTTCGCATGAGAACAGTGGCGGTGATTGGTGGGAATGGCGAGTGACGGCGAGCATCGTAAATAACTGAGGGAGAAGAGGGTCGCGATTATTCTGTAGGAGGGATGAAGCGCGCACACACGTCCGGTCATTCCTTGCGATATGACTGCCGCTGGGGTGGTGTGGGGTCGCGAGGTGAGAATGGATGGGGAGCAGAGCCGTCTCTAGGATACGCGAGTCCCTGAGCGAGAGGACTGCCGCCATAGATGACAATTTAGGGATTTTGTCGCTATATCTAGCGACTTTTTCCTTCTTTCAGCGAACTCTTTTCTTTTTAAGCGACATCTCTTGCACCAATTGTAAGTAGCATTATGTCGACCCTCCTCTACCTTCTCTAAACATAACATGTTCAACTTCTTTTAAATTCAAACAGCATTATTATTATTATAAAATATACACGTTACAAATGGACAATTGTCCGGTGTCAACGTCGCGTATACATAAAAAGGAGGGAAAAAAAGAAAAGAAAACATATAACATAAGCATATACAAAAGTCCACAGCACCCATCATTTCCAGCAATGCTACATAAATTACTAAATAGAAGTTACAGTAAATAAGTTCAATACAGAAGACAAAAGATAAAACAACCATAAGATAAGAAACATAGCATACATTCAGCAAACAAATTATCGTTAAAATCTAGAAGTTATAAATATATTGTTAACATTAATAAAACTTATTTTGTGTATCTCCTATTCTTAGCCGAAATTTTTTGTTTGTCCTTGGGAAGGGGTTCAGAATATATTCAGGTAATTCACTCCATTCTTTTACAGTCCTGTTTACGAAAGAATATTTCCCGAAGTCCTTTTTCTTTCAGTAGATAAAAGATATGATATGTATTCCAAAAATTTAATTTTTGTAATTTATGAACTGAATCTTAGAAGCGAATGTAAGCTATTTTATTTTATTAACTACTTTTTAGCGATATTTTTTCTGTGCTTAGCGACTTTTTAGCTACTTTTCAGGGTGTACCTAGTGACGAAAATAAATTGGCGTCTATGGTTGCCGCGGGACCCAATTTAAATGGAAAAAATTCTCCTTCAATTTTCTTTAAGAAAGAAAAATAACGTTCAAGCTATTTGACAAGGTTTAAATAGAGTTATTGAAAAATGAGAAGACCATTGGAATTTAAAAACTAATTTCTCTAGCTATACACACTCAATATTGTCGATAATTTCTTGTCAATCTTATCAACTTACTAGCGTTAGGTAGACAAAATAAATAAACCTGTAAGCTTTAGAAAATGGTCAATCTTAAGTAACTGACTCATTTCTTTTAGTCACTTCTTTGAAAGGGAAAACATTTGAAAATATGCAGCAACTTTTTCAGTGGAATGATAGATATTTGGACGAAAAGTATTTAATCCCTGAAATCGTTAAGCTACTCTAAAGTTCCAAATATAATTTCGTATAATTTTCATCGGATTTGTTATGCTAGAGCTTCTTATAGCACTTCTTATAATTTTAAAAAGGAAGAGAAAATCCCCAAAGTATGATTTGGTAAAGTTCCTTTAAAATAGCGCTCGACAGCGCCANTAAAGTTCCTTTAAAATAGAGCTCGACAGCGCCATTTTAAATAAATAATAAAGAAACGTTATAATTTACTACAAAACATTTACAAATAAAATGCGCTACGGTGTAAGATTTTAAATAATTTATGAAGATTTGCTGCCTACTGAAAACATTGAGAAAAGTCTTTTGGGAATACTATTTGTGTTCTCTCCGATGTGGTATAGCTGAAACCATCAATCTTCAGGTCTGCAAATTTCAAATTACCAGTCCTACACTTATTGCAAGGTTTAGAAAACAATGAATTATAAATTAAAGACAATAGCGACAATTAATTATAATTTGAACAAAGTTCAGGTGGCAAAGTTTATCAATGCATTTAAACTTTAAATGTATCTTACTATTAATCTCAAATTACGATGATAAATATAGAATCAACAAACCTGTATTCAAACACAACTGAAAGGTTCAGTGGCACTGAACAAGAAATCACTCTGAAACAGATATTTCTAAAACGTATAGTAAGTACTCAATGCTACCCAGAAGCACAAACCTCTAATACACAATATTCACCGGAAATTGCCCTGCAATACATTTTGATGTATTATCATATTTAACTATCCAACAAGAAACTTATTTGACTTTTAAACCGATTAAAGTCCAAATTTCTTAAATAAATAAATAATCCATCTTTAGTGAAGTTTCCCGCGGAAAGTTTCTTTTTTTTGACTTTCATGATGTAATTTATGATATTATTAAGCGTACCAGAGGCAGAGTACGACAGAAGTTATGAATATTACATCAGAGATTCAAAATGCGATTAAAAGCTCTTTACTCAAACGTCTGAATATTGCTCTATCTGAAATCCACAGTGTATTTATCATTGTAATATGAATGGGGCGAAAGTAAACGTGATCGATGAATAACAACCCTCTCCCGCAGGTAAACTCTCCCACTTCCCATTCCCTGCCCTTTGGGCTATATTTCTCTCAGGGTAAAATTGTACCCGGACTCGACTATTGATGAACGCACTGGATCGATCCAGTGAGGGAAGTCACCCGTGGATCACCGAAAACGTAATATTTTAAGGGAAAAGAACTTTCGGATATCTTGCGGCTCTTTCCGCAGCACGCACATCTTTTCATTTGGGAAGAACCGGAAATGGATTTCTGACCAGAGGGGGGATGAGCTAACGATATTAGAATCGACTAACGCAGCACATCAATGAAACCACAAACACCGTAACATAATACGGTACTAACAGGACTTTTACTACACAAAGTGTGAGTAAATATTAGGTTTTATATGGATTTCAATTTTTTATATTTCTAAAGTATTTAAATAAATATCATACGCATTATTCCTTTCGAGGAGAGCATGTTATTGGCCTCTGTTATTAACAAAACTGTATAACAGACACAATTCTACATCTAAATAAGTTTCCTGCAAGCCGCCTTTCCGCGTTTGGCAAGGGTGCATACACCATGACTCCACTTCACTAATTGAACATTTTCGTGTTTCGCTCCCGGAAAATAGTGAACTCTTTATGCGACTTGTACTGATAGTAGTATCGTTAAAAGTGCTTCGATAGCTAATGTCATTCCACACTTGGGCCCCCACCACACCGGGATGCCCCCACCGGGAATCGAAGTCTTCGTTTAAATCTTCTATCTTCTAAAGATTCCCATCTTCCGTCCTGAAACCTCTGAGTTACGCCCATTGATTCGTTGCATCAATTCTTGACAATACGCACTTTATTCGATGTACATGTCTTCACTAATTCCCGAATACAGTATTTGTTGGCAGGTCCTATACAGTACATGTAAGTATACTCAAGGTCAAGGTAAAGTAACATCGCGTGCAGATTTTTCATCGCTCCTACCGAGTATTATCTTGACAATGCCGAGTTTATTAAATAAATATAATTAAAAAAAATAATTTTATTGGGAAAACTCTGTGATAAACTCTCTTATTACTTCTCCATAGATTTCTATCCTTGCGTACAGCTTCAGATTCAGACTTATGCATGCAACATTTAATGAAAATAGGTACTAAACAGACTTAAGTTTTGTTTAATGGAGTGGCTCCTAGGTTTTGATTTTGTGTGGCTCACATCTACCTGAATCTCAGATGTATCAAGGTTTGGTTTCTAAGTGGCAAATAAATTTTGGACGAAACGTAGAAGCTAAAAGCTGGTTGGTCTCATTATAACGAAACATATCACCCATATTTGGAGGAACATCTCCATAATTTATTAAAGATTATGTTGCAAAACTAGTTGCGATCGGTTTCGAGGTAATAGCGTTATCTTGTCAGATGATACTAAATTACGTATCTCATTACCAGTTCAGCTACCTAGTGGATGTTTACAAGCAGATGGTTCTTAAGAACGAAAAATTATTCGAAGCATTTGTTGAGTCGGAATGCGTCACCATCTCCCAAACGCCCAACTTGCTCATTTCTTGGACAGCTAAGAGAGTAGAAGTTTCCAACGGGAGAAAATTTTCCGTTATTTAAAATCTTTCTTTCCAGAAAAAAAACCTTAAAACGGATTCAAAAGAACGCTGAAATGTGACATATAATGTACATCTTGCGAGTAGCTGCAATTGAGTGAGAAAAGGCGACTGAAATAGATTTGACTATGAAAGCTTTCACATTCCGCGTACTCTGCTTAATATCACCAGCTAGAAGTTCTTCGAACGCATTACATTAATCAAGAGGATTCTGGCAATAGTTGAGAGCAGTATAGTGTACAGTTCGCGGAAATGAGAAGATTCTGCGATGGTTCTAATTAACTGCACAACTCCAAAGCTCTTCCAGAAATACCTCTGCGCCGAGAACCTGAGCGAATTTTCAGTTAAAACTTCGCCAGAAATCATTAAAAACTTTATGTAATAAAATACAAATAAGAAAAGCTGAAAATTTCTCTTATTTCGATTATTCTTCCTAAAATATAAAACACTGATGGCTGTTGTCTCACTTATAAGAAGTTACCACCTCCTCAGTAAAGTTTAGTGGTTAGCCAAAGCTCTGGTTGTGTATATTTTTGAATAATTTGAGAAATATATTCGACTTTAATGTTCTAACTTCTAATTACCTTCGATTGCTGTAGAATTGAATCAATGTAATGGGGCGCGACTGGACAGAAAGCAATTAAAACATGATGGTAATTGAGTTTTCTCAGATTTAATTTTAGTAACCTGTTCCGCTCTACAGTTGAGAAGTATGGAAGATTTACGAAGAACCTGTTTCCGCCATCATATGTTAATGGGTGAAGTATTATTCATTTTATCTTTTCGTACTGGATAGAGTGTAATGCGGCTTTCATTTCCTTTTGTCTCAGTTTTTTTTCACAGCCGTCACAATAAGAAAGTCATAAGTTATGAGTAATGGTGAATAATGACATTCATTCTGGTCTCACTCTATTGCATGCAATAAAAAATGTCATTCACAGGAGTTTTTCCATTCATCTTATTCTGACTTAGTGAGGAAAGCATGTGAAAATTATCTTACTCCTCATCTTGTCTCACTCCCTCTATTGTGCTTTTGTTAGCCAATGTTGGAAGGGGTGAGGATCCAACCAGCCTTTTACTTGAGTTCTTAGTAGATAAATTCCTCATTTTTCTGTTCATACTCGTACATCCTAGAAGTTATGCACATTTATTGATGATTCTACTACGGTAACGACATCCATGGGTAACAGATAGGTAAGAGTGTAGTGCAATCGCCTTTGGTGAAAGCGATCCCGGGTTCGATTCCCGGTGGGATCCCATAATGTAAAATGACACACTTTTTAGATGCTACTATTACAAAACCGGTAGTCAATACAAAATCTATGGACCATTCAAAATATCATCTCATTTATGCTATTGCGAAATGTAATTTGAGAGATGCTTGATAAACCGTTCAAGCAATTTTTCAATAAATATTTCATTTTTCATTCATTTAATATTTGCAAATATTTCACGTCTTTTCAAAATTACATGGAGAACACTGCAGAGAATGAGGCTACATAAGCTTTTTCTTTTGATAAGAATCCGGTGTTCCTTTTCTCATATTCCAAAATCTCTTATTCTAACGAGGAAGTTTAAATTTAAATTCGGAAAATAATTTTAATGATCTACATATCTTGAATACTCGTAATTTCTGATTACATTGCGGCGAGCCATTCCATGAACGTATGAATATTTCATTAAAATCCATTATTCATAACAAAATGCCATGAGTTTAAAGCGGTGGACGCACAGTTTCGTTGACCTCCCGAAACAACTCCTTCACATCCGTACCCTCCATTCCTTCTTTCTTATCTTGACGCGCGCCCCCCGTAATTTAAGTTTCCCTTCACATCGCGCCACCTCATTGTCTCTCTTCAGTTAACACTTACATTTCCAAAGTTTTCATAATGAAATGGAATACTTGATTAAGAGCCCGAATTTATGGCAGTGTTACATTCAGTAGTCTGTACATCTGTCACATCCACCTCCTCAACGCTCACAAAGTGAAATGCTCGAAAAGCGTATATTGGATAAAACAACCAAAGTCGCGACGGAGGGGGAAGAATGAGACGGATAACTTTTACTGTGTCACACATTTATTTCAAGTGTCCCTGGTTTCGATGGATAGCTACTATGAATAACAGTTGCCATAGTATTAAAAAAGGATGGTCCGAAATGAATGCCATTATTCAGCCTCACTAATACTTAGGGAAAATGTATTTTGCAGATGACAAACAATATATCTGCAAGAAGTTTTGTTACGTCCAATTACTTCCTTTAATGATTGAAAATTAAGAGAGTAAATTACAAATTAAATTAAGTAAATGTATGAAAGCTTCGGAGATTTTCTTTGCGATTCCTCCTTTTTTCTATGATAATTATACATATTATATATATGTAGTTTTCTACATGTAAATAATCAAACATCACTCATTTTTAAGTTTAATAAAATTTTGAATTAGTTAATGTCTCGGGTAACTGAAATAATTTTATAATATACCTTTGCGTAGGTTTATTAGCATGTAGTAAACTCGTACTTAACACAGGTAGGCATTTGTATGTACCCGGAATGGAATCTACCAACAGTTGATGGCCATCTGACGGCCAAGCGGTGAAGCAAAATTATAGTAAAGATACATTTTTCTCTATCCTATGCCAAAGGCAAATAAAAATTAGTCATTCATTAAGGTTCGGTAGCGGAAACACATTTTCTCTTCATAGGACATAGGACACTAAGGATTAAAGGAAAGGTGAATGTCTTTGCATGATGAAGTCATGCAACTAATCCCACAGGAATAAATACTAGTAGGTAGGCAGGTATTCTGCATACCTGCCCGGAAAGTGGGAGACCTGGGTTCGAGTCCCTGCCATGTCGCTATTTTTCACACTTGTTATTCCTATGGGACACTAAATTGGCCTTTTCTTATCTTTCTTCAATTATCACAATGGAAAAATTCAGCCAAATTTTTGATTTCTTCTACGCCAAGGAATTTTTCTCTACATACCAGGGACATGGAATACTCTGCTATCTGAGACAAAAAAGAAGCTTTTTATTCCTGAAGATATTGTAGCAGGGTCACGTGCGATGTAGATACCTTTCGTCTCAAAGGATAATATGATTCCATTTAATCTACATTTTCATATAAAAACCATCTCGAAATGATTACATTAAAAAGATTAATGATTAATAATTTTCAGAAAAGGAAGATAGACCAAGTGATCATGGACGGCTGTTTACAGGAAGCAGCGCGCCAATCAATAAATTGCCAGTATTAGTATATTGGAATGTGGATAAAGACTAAAATTCATGGAAATTTAAATTAGCTTGGTATTTATTACAAGGACGAAATGCTAAATTTAGCTATAAAGGATGAAGCATTCGAGATATCCATCAACTATGTTGTACCTGGGACGAATTACATGTTGATAACAAGTGATTCTTACAAACAATGTTGTGTAACATAACGATATTCAATTATATGTGAGCTGAAAAAGTGAATCAATGTTTAAGACAGCGAATGTTCAACATTTTAAAGTATAAAATGTAGCATTACGAAGAAACTGACTCCAAAAACAATGAAAATGTGGGTCCACAGAGACAAGAGAAGTCAGGAATTTAGACTACGGAAATTGTTATTGCGTATTAGTAATTCAAGGCCGCCGAAGGTATGATGTTGCCATAAAAAATCTACTCGCGATATCGGTAAAAAGTTTACAAAAAATGGTAACCTCCCTGGTAGCCGTAAGATATGAAATGAATTATCATTTATCATAAGATTCAAATAGATAACTTTTCCTATGCGAAATATACCGAATAGCATTACGTTCATCCTTTTGATATTCACATCAGTTTGTGAATTACAGGTGAGAAATTAATATGCTTCATAGCATCCATGCTCAGTACCTGATGCTCTCTTAGCTATACGGAAGAGAAAACTTCCGCATCACCCAGTGCAATGCAGCAAATTTGCTAGTCACGCCAAGCGTAGATTATTGCGAATTTACATTACTTGCCTTAGGGAAATAAAGGAACTGCTGCTGCCCTTAAATTTTTATAACCCTTTTAATCACACACAACGGAGCTTCTGAGTTTTATTTCCAGTCATACTTGGCATATGCAGTAAATTTATCTTAATAATAGACAAATGCGTCCTGATGAATAACTCTTTGTTAATGTTTACTTCTCACTTCTGACGAGGCAGAATGATTCATGATGCCTCTGTTTCCTTTGTACTAAGTAATGTCCTGACACAGCATGTATATACATACATCTAGTTCACTCAACGTATCCGCAGTACATTAATTCAGACACCTAAATGTGATATGAAACGCAGATTCGTTAGATGACTTAAGCTCTTTGTTAATTGGTTTGGCAACTTAAAAGTTAACATCTTTAATCATCACCGTCCGTTATTGTTGTTTGCGTTCAAACGAATGTCTACCATCGAGTTTTAAAACTTACAAAGAACCCTATCAAACACATGTCTTGCTGTTTTATTATAGATACGAGCAAAACTACAAAACTATCTTTTGTAAAAGGGCGGAAACTCATTCGCATACCCAATAATAAAATGTATATGCATGATAATAATACAATAAACATATACTCACATATCCATCTCCCATGGCATTACTTTCGGTGGAATATTTACCTTGTATTTTCTCAATCTTGGTCCATACTCTTATATTTTTGGGTTAGCTATCCATTTGTGACACACATATAATCCATATATCTTATCCTTCCTTAGGTTATTCATACGTAGTTCATTATCATCATCAGCCATTTTCAATACGACGTTAGAGTAACCACGGTTACGGTGGTGCAGTGGTAGCGTATCCGATTTCCAACTGAAAGGTCTAGGGTTCTAATCCAAATATCTCCAAATTAATCCAACATTCCAAATCTAATTGAACCGTTGCCACCGGGTCCCACGACCTAATCGCGAAGGGGAATTCTTAAATAAATAAATAAATATAAAATAAACTTATCTTGACAGATGTAGGCCTCCCCAAATGTTTTTCAATTCTCTCTATTTTAAGCTTCTCGATGCCATGCTAACCCTAATAACTTGATGTTGGATCTGTCGCATCTGACTTTTGGTCCTCTTCTTGGTCTTTCCACATCTTTGGTAGGTATCCAATTGAGAACTGCTAATGTCCAGCAATAGTGGTAATGGTTGTAGTTTCTACTTATCGCTTTACCGGCCCATATATATTTCATTGATCTTTCTTTATCTATGATATTTGTCATTTCTGTCTTCATCCTCACTCAAGTGATGAGTTTGTAGTTTCTTTACTTCAAGTACACACCGTTGCATACGCTTCAGACAACTCAGAAAGGTATTTTGAAGTTGTCTTTGCGATGCTTGAAGCCGTTGCTTTATTGTTGCGTTTAAAACTCAAAACTTACTTCCATAGGTCGAGACTAGTAAAATTCATTTGTTGAATATCTTTCTCTTCAAGACCTTTGGCTTTTTGATCTAAGTTCAATTCTTCTGTTCAATTCACCAATCCTGTTATTCTCTCCTAAAGTTACCAGTTGTCCTACTAATATATTCTAGTTTATAGATAAGAGAAAATAAATGTATTAAATTCCGTATAGCGTTGAGACGCTCCTTACCGAGATGTGAAACGTTGCCCGTAATAACGCCGTTGAATAATCACACATCGAAAGAACAAATTCTTCTAAGATTAATGGGTATAAATGACACACGTGTATAACTCAAAGCAGTTTCATTGAAAACTCCGTACATAAATTCATCTTTATAAAGGGGGGAAAAGAAAAATCAAATCATTTCCTCTTTACGTCTGTATTTTAAATTAAATAGAACTCAAACTTAAAAATCAATTTAGTTTTCTTCTTTTCAGACGGCATTAATAGAGGAGCTTTTTCACTCTTATAAGCAAAAGCCATCAAAAGAAGATTCAGATTTATGCGAATAAGATTTCGGATGAGTTGGCTGCAGAGAGACTATGGAATGGAAAGTGAAAAGAATATTCACGACTCTCCATTTCGAGGGAACGTCTGCCGAAAAAGGGAAGCAAAAATTGATAAGTAGATTTCCGACGTGCGAACTCCTAATGTCTTATTTAGAAAGGAATAAAAAAATGCGAGTGGCAATAAGAATTATTCTAGTGTGGCAGGCGTCCGGACAAGTAGAAATCCTTTGAAAGAGACGGCGAGAGAGAATTATCGAATTTTTTCGCATTTAAAATTCTGGAATATGAGATTAAAAAGTTCCGAGAAAGTTCTCGCGGAGTTTTATACGCATGAATAATTCATTGTAATGACATTGATAAGGAATTTAGCATTTAGTGGTTAGGGGATTCATGTAAGGAAATGAATCACAGAGGAGTATTATCTGCTTGAATGAGATTTTAGAATTTTCCTTCCAGTTGTATTGACCTCACAGTATATTTTACATTCAACGACTATACATCTCTTTACACTTCTTATTTTAGCTTCTGATTATTGAGAAGCATTGAATCTATCCTTGTGTACTTCATTTAGCGGAAGTTAGTTTAGTAACCATTTTTCTCAGTGATGGATAGCTACTTATCAATTAATTAATCAATTAAATTAAATTATCATCAAACCTTCATTATTTATGTTTCCTCCTTTTGTTTATTGCCCAAAATTGTTTAAAATAATATCTGTACTGAAATAATACAAGCATCTATCCAAATCTTGCGAAGAATTGGCCTTCTTTTCTATAATATTTTCCTCGCATCGCAATAATACTGCATCAACTCTGTTTCTGAATTCTTTCTGGTTGAGAAAACCATTTGCCAACCGGTCCATATTATTTAAAATAATACTTACATTGGAAATACCTCTCCAAAATCTAACGTAAAACTGGTGCCCTTATGTTAGCAAATAGAGGAGTTACTTGTGTTCCATTTCAGGCTTAAATATAGCCACTGTTATGACTACTTATAATTACTAGTACCAGTTCTTTATCGCGAGGCATAAATAGGACAATTTTTGGGTAATCATATGTCTATGTTTTACGTAAGGTAATAAATAAGGTTGAATACATTAGCACGTTCACTGCTGATCCCTCCATTTCAAATGCATTTATCACTCCAACGGTGGAGTGATCAGCAGTGAACATGTTACGCATAGTTAAGTCGCCACCAACATGGTCTTTCCATTACATCCCATTCCATTCAATGATAGACGAAAATCAATTCAAGGTGATAATATTATTTGAATCTCATTAATATTTGTGTTTTATTATACCTTACTGGATAAAGAATCATTTAACTTAATTTTCATCGCAATTTCCCCCTTTCAAACAGATCAAATTAACATTAAGTACCGAAACTATACAATTACCCCTTTCCTAGCTTTACTGATCACTCAAATTATCTCCATCAACTGTTGAGTGGAAATATTGGTAAATAAAAACTAACCATTTGGTTAATAACAATGCATAGAAGTACAGAATTTTTTCCTCAGAAATCAATTTTAGGTTTACCCTTCTAACAGTTACTCGGAACACAAGGACCCTTCATAACCGCTGATTAATTCAACGAATAGTCCTGCAGTTAACGTAGATTCAGGCAAACCTCATTAGGTTTTCCATTACAATGAGTCTTAATTAAGAATTCTATTCGATCCTAATATAACGTTACGCTTTCAAATCCGTTTTATACCGCCGACTCGGGTGCGGAAGCTTTCGAAGAATTAATTAGAATGACGGCGTTTATCAGCTCTCGGACGGTATCGTGTCGAATTATGAGAACTATTCAATCACCATTTCGGAATAGGTAAGCAACCGCCTATGATATATTTCGTCGGAAACAAAGGTACGGACAAAATTCTCAGTAATTTTGTATGATATTAGAATATGTGGCGGTGTAGTTAGCAAATAGAGGACTGCGAATAGTCTCTTGGCCCTCCATCTGTACGACATCTTAAACCTCTACCCGGCGCGTAAAATTTTTAAGTGGTTTCTTAAGCTTAGGTACACGAAAACAACGTCGGGTACTCGGAAAAGCTCCGTACGAGAGAATGCATGTATTTTTTCGCCATCCTTAGCGGTGCGCCTTTGTCTGACTAAGAGGGGGCGGGGAGGCATCCTTCCTTACTGTTCTAAATTCCCTTTTATTGCCCTGCCCCCTTTTATTCCTGCCCGAAAACCGTCCCGCTGGTACGCGCGACACTGTGTAAGCGACTGCAGTGCTTCCAAAAGCGGAGAACAACTCCTAATCCTCCCCCATCTTCCTCCAGCCTCCCTCACTCTTTCTGGGGCCTCCCCTTTCCTTTCCACGTTTCTTTCCCACCTTTTTTTCCAGTCCTCCTGATTTCCCATTCTCTTTTCCCCATCTGACGCGAATATTTTATTCCCATGCTCTCCCTATCTCCTGAATTATTCGCTATCGCCTGGGACCCTTTATAAGCAGAGCGAGCATTTGGTCTCCTTTCGGGGGGCGGGTGGGGATTTCGCGAGGGAGGGGCGTTTCCGAGGAATAGGGGAGGGAAAGATGAGGGGGTGGATGAGCTTTGCATGTAAGGGACTCTCCGGGATAGCACGGGATAGGATTGCCCCTTCCATGGGATAGAGCCCCCTTTCCATGGGGGAGGAGTCGGGAATGGCGCGGAATGGCATGGGGTTAAAGGCGAGGGAGAGCAATCCATCCCGTACATGAGGACACATAAAGTGAAAGAGGGAGATATGAGGTTATTGTAGGAACGAAACCGCGCGGGGCGTGGGAGTGGTTGGGGAGGGGATTTGAACTCCTGTGTCTCTGGATGCCAAAAGACGACTTCACAAGAGTTCAAAAGGTAAAAGTCGCTCCGACGCGGAGCTCTCTTTATTTTATTTATGCCTTATTTATTTTTTGCCTCCCGAAAGAGCCTAATGCTTCAGACGGAATCTGGAAGGGAGATGGAGATAATATAATGTAAAACATCCCCATTGCCGGGTTTACATCTTCCTGAAATAAATATTTGGATGGATAGACGACGTATGTACTGATGATTCTTTCCGAGCTCCTATTTTATTGGGATTTTTGTCCACGTGTTTCTCCTTGAGGACTGATTTAACGGTAGCTCTTCGTTAATGAATCCGATTCTCTTTCGAATTGGTGTATTATCTGCTATCTCATTCTCATCCTTCCTGGTGGGAATGATGTAAAGGTGAATGTAATAATTAGAATACTTCGACTCAAATTATTTTACTACCTTGAATCGATTTTAATATTCAAATTGGATCATAAAATGTAATACAGTCGTCCAAAAAGCTTTTCTAGGGACAAGGTTAAAACAGTATTTTAACTAGGATATGAAAAATTATTTTTTCTTGCATAAACGCATCTAAGCGACGTTTTATCTAAAGCCCTGTTTACATCTAACGATTTATCGTACGATTTTTCTTATCTGACAGATTGGATGGCCAATAACAAAGTGTAGGCAGAGGTTGAACGTCTGTCTATACCTTCCCATAGGCTATCCAATCTACCCGATAAGAATAATCAATAACAATATATCGTTAAGTGTAAATAGGGATTAACTTTTTACTCTGAGATGAGATTTAGGGCTGTTTCACACACGCCGGTTTCGACCGCCTGGCAAAAATCGGACGTTCAGTTGTGGACAGCAAACTACTGAAGTAAAGAAGTCCGTTCACATTAGCAACCGGACAGTTTTTTGCCGGTAGGTTGTTAGGAAACAGCCGTATGAACGACTGAAAAGGATGGTGCCGGGCCCGTTACGTCTTGGTAGTGGCGTATGTAACCTTATGAAAGATTTCACTCTAGCCGGCAGTCGGTCATTTGAAAAAATGAACATTACAGATAAAAGAGTGAGATTAAAAACAAATCTTCCTTCGCATGAGAATTTTCTCGTAATGTATAAATGTGGCCGACTGTTTGCCCATTCTGCTTTCGCGCAAGCTAACCGAGTTTCCCGATTGGCTCCAGCCCAACGGACCTTATGATGAAGGCCTATCTCAAAATCAGAGCTAGAATCAGCTACGGCAGTGGAAAGGAGAATGTTCTGTTTCGCGATATCTTAATGTTCTTCTCACTAAATTTGTCATCACAATCAAAGGAATCGAAAGAGACAAGGCAAGGCAGGAGAGGAGAGCAGATTACAGTGAGACTGATAATGTCAATAATTTATTGGTCAATTAGATGAGGCGTATGATCTATAGCGGTTTTCAGTGTATCTAGGGAAGGAAAAAATCCGCCTTACGAGCGGTGAGCAAAACTTCAATACTCAAGGAAAGGGGTAGCGGTAATTTAGCACGCAAAGGCGTGGACCAAGGAAAAACAGTGTACAGGTTTTTCTCGTAGGAATCTGATACTAACATAGAACAGCTAAATCATTTGTAAAAACTTGGTCGGATTTATATCCGAGTTTTCATAGTAGGAAACTAACATCGATTAATCTAAGGTTCGAGTTGTGATCCTGTCATAATTTTTTCATTTTAGTTGTTGTTGTTGTTGATTTTGTTTAGGGTGCGTCGACTACTAGGTCATATTGCAACAAATTTTTTCATTTTTCCTTGGGAGAATGTCTGTATTAAGTAGCAATAACTGAAATCGATGGAAAAAGATTGCTCACCGGTAGAGATGGATTGGACAACAAATAGTTATGGAAGTCCTGATCGAGGAGGAAATAGGTACAGAGAAGCTGAACAGAGAGAGAGAGAGAGACGACTGTGTGACAAAGGAGTAGAGAAATGAATTTAAGGATGAGAGGGGAGAAACGGAAACAAAGGATGGGACAGGAAAAAGAGATACATGGAGGGATGATAGACTTAAAAAGGGGAAAGACGTCGTGTTAGTTTATTGTCCTTTGGTTATTCATAAAGAGGAAATATAGATGAGAGTACTGATATGGTTAAGTCGATTGGTCCTCTCTATGCAGGAGGCGGTTGCTCTGTATATTTTCATACGGAAAATTTTCTAAATTTTCTCCCACCATCGGAGAGGGATAAATGTAAATGCAGAATTTTGATTTTCATTTATATTGGGAAAGTATGTACAGCACGAACTGAAACGTAATCCAATTTATCCGAAATGACTTGTTACAATAAGATATTCCCATCAGTATTTAGGGGAAAAGAAAAATACATCCACCTAAACCGAATAATTTACACTATCAATATCTATGAACTACATCTCGGTTAGATTATTACAGAGGTAACTCGACTTACGAACTTAATTAGTTTCATTGCAAAGTTCGTTACATTCGAAGCTCGGAAAATTTGTATCTACTTAGAAACCTAGCTTTCCGTTATACCTCGAAAATATGTTCGTGTCTAGAATTCAAAATTTCGTTATCGAAAAATTCGTATGTTAAAAAGATCGTACGTAGAGCAGATCTTAAGTCGCGTTAACAGAGTGCACAGGATGTCTCATTGGAAAATAGAAGAATATTAAGGGAGTGAAGAAGTTAGCGTAGTTCTCTTTAGCTCTCTGGTGATGATTATTTAGTCTTGTTGTGCAAAAAAATTAAAGTTTTTAGTGTGCTTCCTTGACACCTAAAATAGTTTTTAATCAACTACAAGCCTAAAATTTCTAATAATGATCTGTTTTATATCAATCAGTATGGTTTTTTACATATTCGGACATACCTCAAGTACGTCAATGATTAGGTCTAGATGACAACGACGTAAACAGGTTGAAAAAAATGTTCAGGTATGTTATCTTGTAGAAAAAACAAACGAAAATGTTCCATTTATTAAAGCATGGTCAAAGGAAATAATTTTATTTTATGAGACACTAAATTCATCTTTTCCTTCATTTTCTCAAGAATATCACTGCAAAATTCCAGCTATATTTTAATTCTACGCCAAAGAATATTTGTGCTATCTATCAGGGACGTGGATAACTCTGGATAATTCTCATCTACATTCATTCTACTGCAACTATCATCCTAATATTTAATGGCTTCATACATTGAGAGCGCACGCGAAAATAAATAACTAATTGCAAACTCATTACAAAAATAAAGAACTGTTAATCGCCTCGGAAATCTTGTTTCGAAATATCCAGCAATATATTTTTTATATCCGCATACTGTGGCAATTTTGCGGCGTTTTCGTATCTGATGCTAAGTCGGAATACCTGTCACTGTAGAAACGTGCAGTTGCAGTGCATTTTTATGCGGTGTTAATGGCGGAAATTTAGTGAGAGAAACAAGACGCCAAAACAAGAACTAAAAGACAAAGGGCTTGTAGAACGTATATTACGATTCCTCAGAGGAGACTTTAATCCAACGGATAACAGAGGAGGATGTAAATTAATCCTTCAGTTGCGAATCCGTCTATGGGGATATAAATTATTTACATCTATGCGCTGTTTACTAGCGCTAGAACTACGGAATTTAGTTTCGAATTTTCATATAATTGCTCAAGCTAACGAAATATTTAGTGGGCCACAAAATTATAACCTCTCATTTAATAAACGAAGTGATTCTTGACTCATAATTAGAAGTAATAGTTTAAATTTTTGGGGGTGTCGTCAACCAGTGATAGCTCGGTTGTCGAAAATTTCTAAACAAGAAATTTTTGCTGCTATTCTAACTCGGCAAGTAATACGGGTCTGTCTAATTCCAGGGGTACGCATACCCCCTGGGGTGCGCGAAGCTTGTCCAGGGGGTACGGTGATTAGTAGTTAAATAAATTATATTACCCTATTAGAGCATTCTAATAATCGTTTCAGGTACACCATCAAACTGTTCTATGTTGCTAATATACTGCAAAATGTATCCTGCTGGTAGTGTGACTACATTTACATTTATTTCTTATTATGACAAATGGAGCATTCGGAGTACATCACTTAAAAGTCGACGTGGTATGGTACCTCTATATTTAAGTGTTTGCGTGTGGTAAGATCAATGAAATAAAAGTGATTCAATAGAGGAAACGATAACGATTCCAAAATTACTAAATAATTTCAACTTTAAAGTCGAGGATTAAAATTATAAAAAATTGTGCCAAATTGTTTTCTGAGAAGGGGACGTAATCTTCCTATGTATGATTTCCTAAAACATACTCTTGGTCTTTAATGAGAATTATAGTGCAGAATTGCAGGCATTGTCACAATCTTCAACGATTCGGAATGTTCAATATGTCTGACATGTTAATTAATAACTATTACCAAAGGAAAACTTAATTTAAACACTTCTAGATTCATTTCCAATGGAGGATTGAGAAATGCAGCAGCCTTGTAATTGCTCGCAGTATAGAAATCACGGAAAAGATACACAAGAGTTATTATGAAAAGAAAGGATGTGGACTTATGTAATCAAATACTCATTAACTCCGACTAACGCGATTACGGGGAAAATGCCGCAACTGCATGAAATAATTTGGAATAAACACTCCTATAAGGCGAATGATTATTAATCGTGACAACTGTTTAATCGAAAAAAGATTACATTGACGCTTTTCCATTTTCAATTGGCTAATCTGATGACTTTTTGATTCAATTTAAAAACAAATAACAAATTAGCGCCAATGCTTTCACAAGAATATTTTGGAATCAGCTATTATTTAACCGCTGTCATATGACCTCATGATTTATTTCTGGGGCGCAAATGCAGCTTCCAGGAATGATGCAGAATTGTTTGCGTTGTCTTAATTAGTGTGTTAAATAATATAGCACGGCTGTTGATGGCGGTAAAATAAACATCGCTTCTCGAAATATTTCAAAACAGCCAATCTCACCGTCGTCCATTTAGATTCCTAAGTTACAACCTCAGAACCAGTCGCGACATGATTTTTCATAAGGGAGCCCGCGCTGTGTCACATAATTTTTGTTCCCAGGGCTCGTTAAATTTAACTCTTTATGAGATGGATTTGCCTTTGTTTTCAGTACGCAATAACAATCAACTCTTCAGTAATTCAAACACAGACAGGAAATAGTTTTTCTACAGTTATAAATTGTCCATTCGTGAGAAAGGTTATTTCGGCAAACGTACGCTTTGGCTTCTGTATACGATTTTAATTCAATGACGCATGCGAGTATAATAATAATAATACGTCTTTATTCGGGCGAGATTGAGACGAAAAGTCTCCTCTTCCATCTAACCCATGTATAACCCATAAGTATGAGTCAGAAAATAAAATCAAAATCATTAAACGCATTGGGTCCTACCTATTGTTGCTTCCAATCATACGATTGCAGTAAATGTTTACATTCCCATTTCCATATCTTTATGAATCGAATATTTTTCATTAGTCCTTTAAAACGAAATAAAGGAAATGTACTGTTCCTTCCATAAAAAAATCAAATGTTGCATAGCGTGGTGCATAATATTGAGAGGGGAGAGGAAATTCGAGGTTCACCCCTTCCCATGCTTTACCCGGTTACTCGTGGCAACAGCGCTTTGTGTGGCAGCGATCGTAGAAGGTTCCTTTCTATCTCTATTCCAGATTTCGCTGGCTCTTTTCGGCAGACTTGGAGAAGCCGAGGTAAGCGTCTGACGGAAAATTTCGGTATACTTAGATGGAACGGTAGGGAGCTTAGAGAGACGGTATGATTAGAATGATTTTCTGATTTGAAAGGACAGTGAACGTAAGTTAAAAATTAGAATTTTTTATATTCGGTATCGGGTATAGAATTCCAATTTCTCTGTCTAGTTTGTAAAAATAAAGCTACTGAGATATGAATGTTGCTGAATAATGGCATTCAGTTTGGTCACTCCTGATTAAAAAGAATGAAAAACGGTCCTATTATAGGGGTCATTCGACTGAAATTATTTTCATTTTTTTCGCATATTGTATTCTGGCTCAGAGAGGTAAGCAAGGCTAGACTACCTCAATCCTTGTTTTGCCTCTTAAGTCTCATTATATATCCTCTAAAATAACTGTTTCTAGAATCCGTGTTCAGTGTCCGAGCGAAAAGACTTCGTTAGACGAAAAATTCGTTGGTAGATCGCTCGTTCGCTGAGATGTCAACAAATATCAATATTCTATAAGCATTTATGATATTAATTTCTAATTATTTCATTTTATATTTTTAAGAAGAATAATATTTAATTAAAATGTAATGAAAATGTTTATCTTATACGTAGTGTGTCTTTCTTGGTGTTCTTCACTGCAGATTGTAACTGTCATACTTTAGAATTTACGGAATATTTGAGTGCAATAAAAAAGAAGCCCTGAAGAAATGGGCGAATAATTTGATTGCTCTTGTAAAGGGTCCATAGATATTCTCGATGTAAAGCAAGCGGCTCGGAGCGCTGGTTTTTTTGCTTCTATCAGTTTAAATTTGTATACCTTCCTTTATTTTACAAATTAACATTTACGTCTTTCTGATCGGAAATTAATACATTAATTACCGTCAAATATAATAATGCATAATACGAGAAACTCTTTATCACTGATCTCTTTGGACTTAGATATTAGTGTAATTTGTAAGTTTTCGATGAAGAAGTGCTTAGAATAGTATTCAAATGATACTTGTTTGAAGACACATCGAAATGGCCTTTAAATTTTCTCTCCCCTTGCACTTGATAATGAAAATCTCCTTTATGGTCACGAGACATTTTAATTATTTTTTCCGGAAATTTAATTAACACTACCTTACACCCTCCATCATCATTATGAAGAGGGAATTTAAATTAATGATTGCTCCATTCAGATATAATTTTCGCACGCGGAAAACCCAGCCCGAAAGATACCGCCCATACATTCCCGCCTTAAATACCATCATTATAATTTAGTGCAAAAATATAGCTGAAGGCGTTATCGCCGTAATTGGGAACAACAGAGTTTGAATGAAAAGGGTCGCTCTCGTTGAAGATGGCGGCGTCGAGGAGAAAATGTGTGGGAAAGTGAAAAAAAATGGCGCTCGGAAAGGGTGTGAGGGAAGAAAGAAAGAAGAAGGGGTTAGGGAAAGGTTGTCGGAATAGAAAGGATATGGGGGTTCTAAAGGGAGAAAGCGAAGTGGGATGGCGGCGGGTAAGGATGTAAATTAAGGAGCTGGCGGGGAGGGAAGGGGTTTTCTTCTATTAGAGCGCCCGTATGTTGGGGACAATGGGATTCACGGTTTCCATGGTCCCCGCATGGTCGCGGAGCCGTCTTACTCACGCGAAACCAGCGTTCCAGGAGCGCCGAAGAGAGCGAGGCAAGTGGAAATAGAGAGGATTGAGTAGGGTAACAGTTAAGCAAGACAGCAAAAGGAAAGGATACTTTGAATTGGGAATCTTCCGCCACGGAAAAAGGGTTTGAGGAAGTTAATAACATCGAGAAATGTCTCTCTTTGTCTTGTTTTTCAAAGATGTAACTCTTAAATCGTAGTCTGAAATAACAAAAAGCATATTGCAATTCGAACAACGTTAATGTTACAAATTATAAAACAATTAAAATTCTAGCTCAGCTGTGAACTGAAATATTATAAATTTCGAATTGCCTCACCCTCACAGAAAATTCTCGTAATTAAAAAGTTGAATGAAGACAAAGTGGAACGTTATTGTTCCAGGTTCTGCAGAGTTCAGTCACGTACCTTTTGCCGCGGACATTTTGAGAGTTACTGCTGTATATTTGGTCTAGAAAAAGGTGACTGGTTATTCTCGAAGGATATCCGGTCGATTCGGATTGACATTTATGATGCATTATCAAACAATTTTAATTCCTTTGAACACTAAAATTCATTACTCACAAACAGAAATGAGTTTACCTCTCCATAAGTTCATGTGCTCTAAAATTCATTTGAAAACCCTTCTCGTTAAATTCTTGATAATCATCCCATACTACCATAATCATCCGGCTACTTCTGTCTTTACTCATTTTTACCTTCGATTACATTCTTAAGAAATCTATCCACTCTGAATACTTAGCCAACTCTTTTTCTGCTTCCGTTTTTTCGATCAAAACCACTTTCTCTTCGACAATTTCTGACACGTCTTCGTTTGCTCCACAATCAATACAACTTTAAATGCTACTATCAACACTTTAAATTTCAACAATCAATACTCTTCTAATTTACACCACATCCATATCTAACATATATCCAGTCTTAAGCCTTTCACTGGGTCCATACCTCCAAATTACTAAATTCTCCACAGTAGTGTTTTCGCAAGTATAATGCTACTACTAGGGTGGTGTATAAATTAGACGGTAGAATTTAGTTAGGTAATGGCTATTCTAAACACCAAGCTTTAGAACAATAAATTTCATAAAGCTATCAGAGAAGAGTTATCTATTGAATTTCACGGAATTGGTTTCAGGGCCTAAACTTAAAAAAACCCGTCTAAATAAAGGGCAGGGGCAGAGGAGCGAATTAAACATAAACACGGCAAGCAGAAATTAATCTTCTCATTCTGTAAATGTTCTAATGTTATGCTAAATGGTCACTGCTGTACATCATTCTTCTCACACCATTACGGATTGTAATGAAAGGATTTCCGGGTTAATTTTGGATTTAAGGTACTTTTCACTTTAAGAGGATAAAATTGTTGTGTAAATTTAGTTTGCACACTCTCAAAAAATTAGAAACGTCCGTAACAACAAGCTTTTTCAGATAAAGTAAAAAAAACAAAGAATGAAAAGATTCATGCGGGCTGCAAGATGCTCTTTCAACGAATCAAAGGGAGGAGCGTACGCAAAAAAGCAAAGAAAAGAGCGATAAGGAAGCAGATCTTGTTTTAACTGTTTTAGCTTTTTAACCTATTGTCCCCCGCATGCTTTGAAAAATAAATATATTTCACAAGGATATATGCAGGAAGTGAGATAAGATCGCTATACATTTAAAAACTTCTATCTCCGAAAAAAAAAAAAATTTCCTCCGCTTTAGGAGGCGATATTGTAGACAGATAATCCATAAATAGTATAAATCAAGAACAACTTAAAAATTCAGAGCACGTATTTGTTGATCGGAATGGTTGCTATATCTGACGTAATCTACGGGTAGGTCTCTATTGGCTAATGTAGTGTGTGGTCTACTAATAATTGTGCATATATGTATCAAAATGTGTTTTCCTATTGCAGATAGTTTTAATTTAATTTATTTTTAGAGAAAGGATATGGCAATATATTTCCAGGTAGACACCTAAATAGGATGTCTACTCTTAACTTTATAATGAATATACTAATGCTCGTCGCGACGAACCCGAACTACTGTACGATTACTGAAATTAGGATTCCTTGTTTCAGACGGATATTATCCAACCAAGTGACTTCATGCATCGATTTCGTTTCACACTGCAAGATTATTATCTATTTACTCGTATTTTAATCGAAGTGGCAATTAGGCAAATGCTTGATGGTAGTATTGCCACTAGAAAAAAAACTAGCATATTTCATAACGATAATAGACTATTTATCATCAGATTCAAGTACAACTAGTTATTAATGGCACTATATACAAAAATATATTTTGCTCCATCATATTGTCTATGCATTACAAAAGGGCTATAAATCATTGTACTAGTGTTACTAATGTTAATGGCACTATATACAAAAATATATTTTGCTCCATCATATTGTCTATGCATTACAAAAGGGCTATAAATCATTGTACTAGTGTTACATTTACATCTTCACACTGCTGTAAACGATTTTAAAATTACAAGCAACTCTGGTGATACAGCTATTGGCTTGACGTATTATGTTTCACATGATTATCAAATGATTCAGTGATATTACTTTTAAACCATGATCTATTTTCGAGTAAGAGACTGCAAATATCCTTAGGCATGCCATTTCAATGTACTGAATTGCTCTTATTAGGTACGTTTAGTAGGGATTTCCGATTTCTGTTCATTTCTCAAAGATTATCGCTCCATAAATCAGCATTACCTACCATCGCGCATTCGAATCGACTCCATCAGTTATCCCCTAAAATGTTCTCAATTTAACGGACTTCGGCCAATATTGATGCAAGCGATTTAAACGCTCGCGGAATACACTTCGAGCTTTATAGAGACGTAATGACACGAGGAGAAAAACAAACGAAAGTGAATGGGCGAAATGGAGTGCTCTACGGGGTGAGAGGGCGGATATGGGAGAAGCGCAAAATAAGCGAGGGATGAAATATGAGGAAAAGAACGAAGCTGTTGAGCGGAAGAAGAGAAAAGAGAACGAGGGATAATGAGGGTTCGAGATTTGAAAGGAGGGAGGAAGGGCGAGGACGATGAAGGGTGGAATGCAGAGAGAAGATGAGGAATGTAGAGAATGAAAATGTCATAAATTAACGGATGGGAAGGCATGGAGGGAAGGAAGGATTCGTTGCGGAATATCAAGTACGGAGCATTTCAGTTAATAGGCTCCTGCATTTCTATTGCAGTTTTTATTGCGCCATCTGGGCGGACTTTAATGTATGTTTACTTGTGCTCCGCAATGTTTTCTGCCAGTGACTCTCATTCTAGAGCGTGCCAAGTGGGGCTTATGGGTATCTTCTGTACAGCTTCGTAACTGTTACATCAATGAACAATCTGCTAACGAAGTTAGTACGTAGAGAAATGTCCTTCTTCACTGGAGATCTTTGTTGACGTAAATTCGATTTCCCGTTGGGTCCTGATTTGGAAAATGATCAACTGTCTCTTCTGCATTCCATCATTGGCTCGGAAAGGTCTAGCGAGGGAATGAGGCATATCATGCAAACTGAAGAGTGGGTTTGCTATTGCTTTCCTCACTAAGCCAGAATGATAGGAGCGGAAAATGTCCATATAACGCAGTGACCTTATCAATACATAGCATTCAATAAAGAGTGACCAGAACGTATGCCATCATCATAAGTCATCTTAGTAACCTTCAAACTGTCACGGCGTGAACAGAATTGAGACAAAGAGTACAAGAAACTTTTTGTCTATCCTAAACGAAAAGAAGAATGAAAAATATTCATTTCACCTAGATATGGAAGCACAAAAATCTTTTTTTATGAGTAAACAAGATTGGATAACATCCTCCAACTATTGGTGATTTCTGATTTTTTTGTATCCGAATGAATCCACGGAAAGAGTCGTTAGCTGAGAGTAACTAAAAAGAGGAAATGTTTGTCCTCTTTAGCCGGGATGCTACTGTATCCAATAGTAGATACATAGAATTTGGATAAAAAAATACGTATTGCATAAATATTTTTATAATTTCTTTTGAAAATCTTCTGCCTGTGAATCGAACATCTTTACTCAGTGTCAGTGAGGACAATTTTTAACAACTAAAATATAAGTTTAAGCTTGCCGTTGTGAGAGATTCTTATGGAATGTAAGTTGCAGTAACAATATTTTTACCCCTTTTATTCTTGGAAAGTCTGTTTTGGAAACAGCTGGTCCCCAAGTTTCTTTCTAATGGGATACGAATGATAAGTGAGTTTGCTTGAAGAATTAGTAACATACATATACATAAATAA
>KZ308486.1:692003-720309 GCA_000376725.2 Ladona fulva | reverse complement strand
ATATATAATATAGTTTAACCTTTACCTAAAAGTCATAAGTTTAAAACCATTGCAAATATTTTTCCTCATTGGCATTCCGCGACATAGAACAGCTTAAAAAGCATTAATAATTATCACCCTTCTTTTCACTTTCACTATCATATTGAAATTGAAACTGCTATTTCTTAGGCTTAGGAAGAAGAAATCTTCAGTTAGGCAGGTAAAATAAGTATTGCTTGATTAAAGAATTCGAAATGGTTAAAAGATGAAAAAAGAAATAAATTTGCATGGCCTATTAGTTCGTTTGGTAGGAAATCTAACATTCCCCTTATTTTCGCCGTCGGAAACCGACTCCAAAAGAAGGCTTTGTGAATATTTCTTGCGTGATCTCTTCGAACTCACCGATCCTTATTTGAATTCGTTTCTATATCTCCTGAAATATGCGCATTATAACGAAGCAAGAGAAACAGTTATACATAGTTAATATTTGTAAATCACTTCCTCTCGAAAATCGAAGGGAATCATTAACTCCTAATCTGAGGGGATTTGAGTCATCAATTTTGCATGGAATTCTAAATCGGGTTTTTCGCAGATTCATTAGAAGTAATTCATCTTCAGTGAGTGCTATATTATTACTCATTCATCGTTCCAATTAAAGAGAGTTATTCAGCATGAAAAAGGGAAAACTCCCGCATATCAAAATGTATATCCTTAGATTCATTATTTATTCTTTTGCCCCACTCATATATTTTTTAGTAGAATTCTTATCTTGGTGTCATTATAACATGTCAGTTTTATGCCATTTTTAATCGCATACTTTCGTAATAGCGTACGTAACGAAATATTAATGACCACTTTTTTTTGCGCTAGTTTTAAAATACGATAAAATGAATAACAGTAAAATTACCAACAAGTAACACCTAAGATTAAATAAAATTGAAGCTGTCTGAAAAATAAAATTGAAAAATAAATTTGATATAATACTGGTTACTGAAAAATAAATTTGATATATTAAAACTAATTGATGATTTAAAAGTGAACTAATACTTTCATTTTCAGGTAAAACCTTTTCGAGGTACAACAAATACTTTTCTTTAAATCTTTTAAAAAAACATTTTAGTCACATTATTTACGAAAGTTATGCACTATTTCAATCTAATTCTCATTTTGACCTATTCGTTCGTGCGCTGACAGAAATATCTTAAGCATGTCCTCCCAATGTTAAACACTCGACGGTACGCTTAAGAATAAACTCAAAATTCATGGATGAAACTCTACGTTTGTTAGCATCTGTAAGAATTCTAACCGATTAACCCATTGAAAACAACGATCTACATTTGTGGATGTGGTATTTTAACCCACCTGCTAACGCTACTATCACTGAGGCACAGAAAGAGAACATGTACGGACCCAACAATTCAAGAAAGATATTTATGCTGACATTCAAGATAGTAGTATTTTTATTAATGGGATGTACACGGGCAGAAATAAAGCAAAAATTAATTTTAGTAGCTAAGGGGTTAAAAGAAGAACTATTTACGAAATTTTAGATTATTTCCGCAATGAAATTTCATTTACGACGAAATATTCTGAAAATATAAATACATAATGAAACTGTAGAAGGTTATGGTATTCTTGGATACCATAAGGCATTCCAAGAACACAATAATAGCACTCTATCCCAAAGCATTGCCCAATGCTTTAAGCCGTCGTTCTCAAGCATAGGTTAGATTTGGTTTCTTATATTTTCCATTCAAAGGAGTCCACAAAAGGATTTCTGACCTTTTCGATCCCCATCTTAGCATTTCGTAAACATGCAGCACTTACGATATTACCTGAGTGATCCAACGTAATGGAGGGAATAGACTCCTTAATAAAATCCTCGATCCATTTGGAATCGCTAACGAGACCATTGTTTGCCTCGAATGCAACACCCAACTTAACACGGCGGAGAAACGCAGGACCAGAGATTGATCCATCCATCACGCAAAGCTCGATTACGGCAAATGTTATTTCAGCTGAGGAATCGCATTAGTTCGGTCGAATTAGCGGCGCAAAGTAGGCCGACCACCCACCGTCTTTTCGCTTGTTAAACCTCGTTAGAACATGCACATTAGATCGCGGGACTGCCGTTTAAAATAGCGCGGCGGCAGGAATCTCGTTTAGGCGAAGGTACAGCATTGCGGCTGCCGTGGAGGATGGGGATAAGGGGGGATAAGGATCGGGGGATGGGGCATGAAGATGGGAGAGGGGCCGTAAGGGAATGTGTCGAGAGCGCATTTGGTACGCAGTGGTTTCAATTACGGAGTTCCATTCCCTCCCTTTCCCCCGCATCTCTACGTCTCTGAGATCCGTCATGTGGAGGGGAGGATTACCTCAGGGGCCAAGGAGAGCCGGTGATCGTGTCACGGACGCTGCAAACGCCCCCTTCCCTGTTTCACCCTTCTTCGCGCGATTATTTCCTTCCGATGCAATTGGACTTGAAGTTCCTACCAGAATTCCGTGGGTGGACAAACGAGGGGTAAAAGGACGACACATCCGAT
Organism: Ladona fulva; assembly: GCA_000376725.2. Taxonomy (NCBI): domain Eukaryota; kingdom Metazoa; phylum Arthropoda; class Insecta; order Odonata; family Libellulidae; genus Ladona; species Ladona fulva. Next base: position 717,787 of record KZ308486.1, on the reverse strand, counting down.
TGCAGCGGAAAGAAACTTGTCCCAAGGAGATTAAAAGGAGAGGAGATTTAACGTCCCCGGAGGGCCGAAAAGGCCATTCTAGAAATAACGCGCAATTACAAGTTATGAAGTACATTTGTTGCCGTCTTACTATACCCAGACTCCGTTTTACGTTAAATTCGATGAGAAAATATCGTTACTCGAATAAAAGAAAACCATTAAATTACTTTTATTTGTTAAACATCGCACTCAAGCAAAAATATAAATATATTTTGAAATATATTTAGATCCTCAGAAATTCAGCTTTTAAGACGCAGATGAAACTATGGAAGATCCTGTAAAACCTATTCGCATAAGCTGTTTTTCTCTTAAGAACTACAGTTGGATCTCCAACGTAGATATGCCGTTACGCATAAAATCATTTCATTTTCATTCATGTCCATTATGGAATGCTATGAAAATTATTACTTGTATATTTACTTGTGTATTTGTATACTTATAGCTTATAGCATTCTGGCTCGATGTTAAAAGCGAACTACCTCACTCCTCATCTTTCCTAGTAATCCTCATTCCCCTCTCCTGGCTCGGGTAGTGGTAGATGAGACGAGGTTCAAACTGACCTTAGGGCTGAATACTTTATATCCTCTTCCACACAGTTTTCATTAAACAACAATCGCCATACTTCCCAATATCAAAAAACATGCATAACCTTGTTTCAATCAATCCAAACCTATTTGCATCGCTAATATTTTTTTCGACATTCAATTTAATTTAATATAATTAAAAAAGGAACTCAAAAGAAAGATTAAAATAGGTATAAAATAGAAATATTATAATATTTAATGCTCTGAACGAAAACCTGTTCAAAGGTGGATGACTGAGAAATAATTATGTGTTACGAATATTACAGAAGATTACTGATTTAATTGGCTTCCTTATTATATTCCTCTTTCCTTCGGAGTTGTTTGTTTACCTATACAAAACCTAGAAGCTATGTTCATTTAACTATTTACTTGTAAGTACGTTGTAAATTCTGGCTTTATTGCCAGGTGGCAACGCTGGAAGGGAATGTAACTAATGTAAGTGAAATCTCAATCTAACATTCTCGTTTCTAACGTTTTTTATCGGTTTACGAGTAAGTTGAAAATCTGAGGTCCAAGCTACAGAAAAATTCACTTCTATTATATATTTTTCTGATTGTAAAGTTTCTCGATTTCCCGCATCTTAATGTTTAAAATTTTAATATTTTTTAATAAATAAATAAATCCCTGCTTATAATTGCTTCCTCTTATAACGTGTTACGATTATAAAATTCACGATTATCGAAAAGGAAAATAAAAGCAACACTACTTCTCTTAAGTTTCTGTATGTTGTATTGTATACGAGTAACTCACTTAAGCCAGTACGAGTAAATTTGTTTCTTTTGATTCCAATATACCCTATTAAGTTAAAAACGCATTCCCAGAAAAATGCTGCTTTGAGAACCCACTAGATTTCACTTCCACTAAATTAATAACTAACCACTTTCGCCTCGTTTGTAGCATAAATGCTTTGTCTTCATCCTCTAAAGGAGCTCCTTGAACACTTTCTGCGGCAGTTCTATATCAGCCATCGTCTTCAGTACACGTCATGTTTATTCCTCTACCTTTGAGACTATTCTTGTCTAAGTGACGTAATCAGTGAAAATAGTGATCAGTGAATTCCTTGTCATTTCTTTTTCAGTGAGAGTTGCACCTCATAAACTGAAACCTATAAAGAGAATTAAAGAAGGCACTTCGTAGTTTCCACACAAAATGTTTTATTTCAACACGACCGGTTTCGGCTAACGCCATCATCAGGTGAGAGAACAGAAAAGCAATCACAAATATATATCAAAGCAGTTTTGAGGGGAGGGTAAGGAGGGGGGGAGGGTTATGAAAAGTTCACTCATTGTGCCTGACAACCTCACCCATGAGTGCACTTTTCATAACCCTTCCCCCCTCCTTACCCTCCCCTCAAAACTACTTTGATATATATTTGTGATTGATTTTCTGTTCTCTCACCTGATAATGGCGTTAGCCGAAACCGGTCGTGTTTAAATAAAACATTTTGCGTGGAAACTACGAAGTGCCTTCTTTAATTCTCATTATGTCTTTCCACGAATTCCGCCCTAATACTATAGAATTTATGAAATCTATAAAGCTGATCTTTAAGTGATATTCACGTAGTTTCAAATATTTTTTGAGCATTTGACCGTCATGGAGAGTTAGAGACAACCGGAATATTTCGACGTATCTACTTTTTAATTATTAAAAATTGCCTGTGCGACTATGGCTATGTATCTTTGTTTTCCGCATCTTTCCCTCATCTAGCGACAATTTCCCTCGGTCCACAAAAAATCGTTAGATCGGGATTTCAATGTAATTAATTTTGATTACAATTGCCTGGTTCTCGGCTTAAGACGGGAGGGAAACCCCTCCCAAAACCTTCCATTTTGGTGGAATCGATGCTCTGTTTGAATATCGATTCAACGTATTCTGAAAAGCTTTATTTGATATTTAAAAAATATCCTGGAACTGCTGCGTTCTACCGTTTTTACTCTCTCTTAATGTGCTCCGAAAATATTGTTTCAAATGGTGCATCGAAAAAGAAAATACGCCTGTCGAAAGTTGTACTCAATTGAAAGAAAACATAACATGAAAGCACGAAAGAATTTTCATCTCTTGAACAAATTTAACTGATGTAATGTCCTTTCATTGCACAGGAATATTCGGTTATATTCGCATCACTTATATACCCGTATGTTTGCACAATGGAAATATAATCATCAAATCTATATTTAGCTCCAAGTTCTTCGTGGAAAGTAGCGGATTCTCTACTTTTTATTTACTCTATTCGCTGCTCTTCGTAAAGGAATGTTTTACTTTGTTTGGACATGCGGAGAGGATGAGTGGAGCTAGAACGACTCGTAAGATTGCGTACGACGAGAAAGAGCATAAGTGTAGAACGAGGAAAAGCTGATTGAATGTAGTGGATGAGATGCTATGTAAGTAGTAGCTCAATAGGTTCAAGTGAATTTGTGAAAAGAAGTCGGGGTAGGTATAGAGAAATGTGTATGTCTACTACATATTTATATACGTCAGATTTAGGAAGTTCACAGTAATACAATGAATAATAGAGGCAATTAACATGCTTAAAACTGTGCCACGCTTAGGTGAACTTAATTCACCCAGAGAAATTTTCCTCTTTGAAGTAAGCACGCGCATATTACCTCACTCCTCATCGTGCCTAGTCGCCTCATTAGTAATATTTCGAGTAATAGAGACAATTAACATGCTTAATATTGTGCCACGCTTAGGTGAACTTAATAAACCAGAGAAATTTGTCTCTTTGAAGTAAGCACGCGCACATTACCTCACTCCCCATCTTGCGTAGCGGCCTCATCCCTCAACAAAAGCATTAGGAAGTTAATGGTAGAGAGTTTGAGTATCTAACTAGCCATACGGCAGAAGAGTGTACGCACCAATAAGGGTATAGCGTGTTAGTATTTCAGTATATGCAAATGATAGGCATTTTCTAATGGGCGCTGTTAGCTTCTCGATCCAAAAGTTGCTACAGCAATCAAATCGGTTTGCTTATTCTGTAGTTTCCCACCGAACACACGAAAAATGCAGGAAATTACTGAATAATTATAATTCATAACTTATAATGGAAAAGCACTTGATCCGTAAGAGTGTGCAGCGAAACTAGAATTCGTTTTCCGAACGCAAAGATGAGAAAATTGAGACAAAACCAACAGCTCTGTTTCTCTCTCGGCGTAACTTCGCCGTTTCTCGCGAATTTGCTCCACGCGCATCCCAAAAACTTTATTTATCGCCATTCAGGACGGGCATGAAAAATGTCCACAGTAAAAACAGGAATTTACGGTTTAGAACAGAAGAATAAAAATTCGTTATGGAGTAGCCACCCCGCGTTCGTTAAAGCAGAGAAATAACTCCGACATTCGAGCAGTTGTTGCGCACGTTTTGTTTAAAGACTCGGCTAACTTCGGGAGAAAGCTCATTTTTCACCGCGGTTAATTATTCTTACGGAAGCCAACTCTTCCCAAATACCAAAAGCTATAAATAAGGAAAAACTCCGGCTGAGCATTACAAGGAGGGGAACCCTCTTATTGGTCACCTGTTACGCCTATCACTTATTTTACTGTCTCAAAAAGCCCATTGTCCCTCACATTCGCATGGAAAGCGCTTAAAAGAGAAAAAGCGTCACGTCTCTAAAGTCCTCATTACGGCGCTTAGTTTAGAAACATTCGGTTTTAAATCATCTTCTTTTAACTGCGGCGTTAAGATGCAAATTAAAAACTTCCCCATTTCTCAGATTGAAGAGGGCTTTTTATTATAAGGAGAGGGAAATATTAATTCGAGCAAGTTCCCTTCTTTTTTACTCCGAAACCAGATGCGTGATAAGGCAGGTTGATTTCGTTTCTTTTTTTTCCTGAAGAGGGTGCGCGTGAGCTCGCGTACACGAGGAGGAAAAAATAACGAGTGAGTGGCGTTGAATATGATTCATTGGGCTCTTAAATTTGTTGTTGTCAGTTCCGTTGGAGGATTTTAGCGAAAAAAGAAATGGCGATCTAAACGGTGCTAGCCTGTGAGCAAAATAGGGCAGATTACTTAAAATTGCGTAAGGAAGAATGGTATCAAAGGACTGGCTGACCAAGAGCTGGGCTTTGCGGGTGAAAAAGCTTTATTAAAAAAATTAAAATGGTCACGACTTCCCTTTAAAAGAACATAGGGATGAGGGAAAGATTAATTTTGAACATGAAGTACAAAAGACTTGTTTTCCGAATTAAAAAATGAGGAACGATTTTTTGCGTTCCGTTCCTTATTCTGGGTAAAATGAAAGGAAAGAGTTCCTACTGTGGTAAACGAATCGATCGAAGAAAATACTAATCAAACTTTTGAATAAAACTGCGAGTATAAAGAAAAAGAGCATATTTTGGTATGGAATTGAAATGCATTTTTCCATAGAAACCAATTTTGTTAAATGCAAGATACGTGTTGTTTCTGTTTCTCTGCTGTTAAAAACAGATTCTACGTCAAACACTGCGGAAGAATACCAACGAAAATTTTCAATTTAAATGTGCTAATCGAAAAGTAAGTATTCATTGGGCATAAAGTGAGATAGAGTAGATGGTATTCCAATAAGTATATTAAAATAAGGATTGAGGAAAGGTGTAAATACTTGGCACGATGAAGTGTGCGGCTGAAACTCAAGGAATAACAAGTGTGAAAAATAGCGACATGACTGGGACTCGAACCCAGATCTCCCACTTTCCGGACAGGTATTCGTTGATTTGTAACATAAATTTTCCTGAGGATTCAGGAAAGGTGAACTTCTTCGCACGATTTTAAAAATAAATTTTCCTTTTAAAATACCCTTAACGTTGTATGTCGGGCGGAAATATGATATTAGATTAGATACGTAATTTTATTAGATAATAAGATTAGATTCATAAAAATAGTAGAGACGAGCGAAAAGCTCAAAATGATTCGGATGGGTTTAATCATCTTCTCATTTATCCGAGCATTTTGCTTGGAATGAATATTCATTCTTAATTAGCTCCATTCTTCTCTACAAATGAAATGAAGAAAACACAGCTGCGTCTTTTTAAATTTGAATTCACTAATGTCAATAAACTACAGCATGATAAGTAAAAATATTACAGGTTAAGTCGACGTCCTATTCCCATTACGATGTCGAAAGTTTAGAGCCGACCAGGTTGCTTAGCTTAGCGAAAACATTAAAACTTTGTAGGATTGATGCAAATTTTTGGTAACTATATTAAAAACACAAGTACATAATTTCTCTTACTTGGGAAGTGTTCTATCTTGGAATGGGAGGTGTACAGATCAGGTTCGAAAAAAGAGTAGCGTTGACCAAGGAAGCTTTCCTGGGGCGAAGGGAACTAATGACTGGAGGTCTCGATAAGGAGTCAGGATAAGATTGGTAAAATCCTTGGTATGGAGTGTTTTGCTGTATGGGTGCGAAACATGGACCTTACGAAAGGAGGGCATCAAAAGATGAGAGGTCTATGAAAAATAGGAAAACAAACAGAAGTACTAGAGATGTTGGGGGAGGAGACAATTTTAATTGAAGTAATTAAATGTCGACAGAGGAAATGGGTGGGTCAGATACTGAGAGGAGAGGGATTGCTAAATTGTAATTTAGGATAAAATCCAAGGGAAAAGGCAGAGGGGAAGACAAAACCAAAAGATTTTTGTTGACATAAAGTGTGGGGTAATTTATCAAGAAACAAAAGGAATGGTGTTAAGTACGGAATAATAAGGCACATGAATTGTTTATTATAAACAAATATGAGAATATTAGCTTGCAACGAAAACAAAAAAGGACATCTATTACTGAAAAAAGATCATGAATTGAAACTTAGTAGCAAAGAATGGGCATTAGATTTGTTGTCTGTAACGTCATGTGCCTAAATGCTGGTTGGGACCCAATCCCTTACACTTTCAGTTGCTAAAAGCTTTGGAGAGGGAATTAGGCAAATAGGCAAATTGAGAAGTGAGGTAGTTTCCCTTTGCTTTCCGCACTGAGCCTGATTGCTACGAGTCCACTCAAGCGTAGCACAGTGAGCCTATCGATAACACTTTTCATAGCATTCAGTAAGAGAGATCTGGATGATTGTAATTATTCAGCATCACTCAAACCTCAGCAGCTTTCGCATTATTATTGTCATGAACAAGACTGAGAGGAAGTTAATTGAAGAAAAGTTTTTCTTCATTTTGCGCCAAAGGATCAATAACAATAATTTGGGATCAGAGAAAAGTAAATTTTAACCAAGCTAAGACAGCAGGAAATATATTAGAGATAGTACTAATTGAGAAAAAAGGGAGAGATAAACTTTCTTCCTCGCAATCATATAAGCCAGCTACGTATTCCCTGCACATATTTCGGATAAAGAATTATTCTCGATTCCTGCTCGAAAGAAAAATAAGAAAGGACTGCAATTCTGCGTAATCGCTTTTACAAAATCTCCTAAATTAAATTGCATGCAATGACACACGATAAACGGCTGTTCACAGTCATTTTGATTGGGCGTTACCATTCAGAGATTAATTGTAACGTAACACTGGTGGGAGGTTCCTAGGAACACTCGTAAAGCACTCGTAGTAAATCCATTTCATTAGTAAATAATTGCTATCACTGCTATATTAATTATAAACGCGTTAAAATTAGTTTGAAGCATTCTACGTAGAAAAATAGCAACTCTTGCGTGTAATAATTCAGTTTCAGTCGATACATCGGATATCTCTATGCGATTAATTACTAGATTTGCCCATTAAATAGTGGAGTTATTGCCCACTTTGGGAATCACTGCTAGGCAGCAGAAGCTCTTAAACATTAGTGGGCTCAGCATTCCCCGTTGCTCACTTTTTTGTTTCGAGGACCCCCAAACATTTATGCTTTTACGTATATATTGAGATTTTATTTAGATTTCATAAACTATTAAGTAGACATAATGATTTACGAAAAATGTCAGCATAAAAATAGTTTAATCGATTTAGCTTACGCGCAAATATAACAAAATTAAAGAAAACAAGAAGATTTATCAATACATTAATTACTCGGGGACCCACTCCATACTCACGGACCCTTTCGGATTATTTCGCGAACCCTCGTTTAAGAATCGCTGCTTTTGAGTATGCAATATATGGGACCCTGTAGCTTACGCGCAAATATAACAAAATTAAAGAAAACAAGAAGATTTATCAATACATTAATTACTCGCGGACCCACTCCATACTCACGGACCCTTTCGGATTATTTCGCGAACCCTCGTTTAAGAATCGCTGCTTTTGAGTATGCAATATATGGGACCCTGTGGACATGCGTTGCATTCGTGAAAGAATTATGGACCAGCATAAAGCCAAGTGCTTCGCTAAAAAATGCTACGGAAAATGTATACCCGTTACCAATGTACTCCTGGACATAAAATAGAAATAATTGGAATAAAGGATATTACATATCAATTTAAATTTGCTCTATTAATTCAGAGATAATGCGTTATTTGAAGACGTAGTAGATATATGCCAGCACTATTTGATAGGCCGATAAAATGCTGGAAAGAAGAAGATTCATTATGTCTATGTAAGAACCCTGCCAACCGCCCTTCGACGTGGGGCAGGGGGTGCATGACTGTTCTTCAATTATAATATAATATTATAATAATTGATTACTTTTGCTTATGGTTTGCGGAAAATATGAATTCTTGAATAGATTTGTTCTAGCATCTATTTCCCCGATCTTCTTCGCAGTATCAAAACAGTAACAAGGATGTCATCGGCTACATAATCTGTGAACGTGCTTTCTCTAAACTTATTTAGTAAATTTATCCCATTTTTCATTCAATGAGATGATACGCGACGGTAAAATATTACGATTATGGTGCATTCACCCCATGCCAAACGCCAAGAGGCAGTTAGAAGGGTAAATGTGTAGATATTATATATAGTAAAGATAATTTCGAAAAACGGGTATTTTATAAATTTGAATGTTCCTATATCCATGAAGGTGCGGCTCAGAAAGAACTGACGCTTGGGTGCGAAGAGTTCGAAAGTTCGAAAAACGTAGATCGTAAAGTGAGAAAGAGGAAACATGTCCATTTCGCCAGGGAGTATTAAGATAAAGGGCTGCAGGAGGAATTCCGAAGGGAAGGGAGTAAGACATACATGGGAGCGGGTCGGAGAGAGGGAAAGATCCGCGAAACTCGTTTGGCATTCTGAGGAGCGTCTTCCTTCGTCACCGACGAAAGTGGCGAAGGCCTCGACAAAGAAAGAGCTTCTTGGCCTTGCTGTTTGCGGCGATTTTTCAGCCCTTTCCTTGCGGTATCTCTCGTGAATTATATGTATTCACCAATTACAGGAAATTAAGGGGACATAATTATTATTATTTCTATGAATAGTAGACTTGCGACCCGATGACAATACATTACGATGGAAAACGCTTCTCTGTTATTTTTCATTACAGAGATTTGATTTCCATACCTCAATGAATGGAATACTTTCCATTTGTCTTTTGGTACAGAATAGGTTAAAATGCATCATCAATTCACTTCTTTCCGTCTTGTTTATGATTTCACAATGAGTACTCCACCGAATAATAATTGGCCAATGAGAAATAATTAACGAATTACTTCATTGCCTGAAACAAGACCGACCATTCATATTTGCATCTCTAGCACCACATCCATTCTCTTTCTTCCATTCTGCATAAGGAAAGATTAAAATAAAATAGTAGAGTGGGCCGCGATTTATTATCAATTGGAATTTGACAGCAAATTACTTTCTCCTCGCAAAAATGAGGGCTGAGACATACTAAGTGACATTATGAAAAGAAATTTATTTCATCAGTATTTATTGTAATATAATTTTCGTTCAGAAGATGTCTGCATGAAAGCAACGACACAGGATAAAACATGTATTGATAACACCGGGAAGAAGGTTGTCGCTAAGGAGTGTTTCGGCGACGACTAAATCCATTGTTACAAGTTTCTACCGGGAACAATTAAAGAAGTATACACTATTCAAAAGTATGCAAATATACTTCGATGTATGTGAAAGTACTGCAGTGAGTGGAGGTCAACACATAGTAAAGTAGTAGCCTTAATTAAATATATATTTGGGGCTTACTTTTGGCCAAGTGAGTAGCGCGTTTGCCTTTGATGAAAGCCGTCCCGGGTTCGATTCCTGGCGGGGGCCCATATGTGCGAAATGACCTCAGCTGTCTAAGCACTATTAAACTACTCCTAAAATTAAATATATAGTAAATATTATCAAATATATGCGTTGATGAATCAAAACAGCCTGAAGACAAAAGATTCATAGCATCTTAATGGTGAGCTCCGAGACACCTTTCAGATGTTCTTTGATTTTCTAAGGAGAGAGGAAGAAAGCACGTCGAAGATAAATATTCCAAAAAAAGGGCACTTAAATGGTCCACTAAAGCGCCTCCGAGTCTTTCGAGGTCATAACACAAAAGGCTCGCCAATAAACTGTTTCGGGAAGACCATTTGAGAGCTTACACACATTTCTCGGAATCTTTCACTTAAGTACACATCTTCTTTTACTGCGCTCAGCCTCTTTTAATTGAGATTCCATTGTCCGACACAAGAATTGGCAACTTTTTCTCTCGCATTTCCTTATAATGTTTCCTCGCCAATATATCCATTAAGCTGTACCGAAGACGTTAATTTATGTGCCGCATTGTTTTACAGGAATACATCCGTTTATTTTTCGCTTTAATGACAATAATGTTTTACATGTCAATCCTTTATACAATTAATTATTTGAGTAATAAAGCATTAAAGACAACCCCCACATACTTTTATGTAGTGTTTAATGATCATGTTTGCGTCTGTATGTATCTATCATTCAGTGTACATTTTTTCATTGGTATCGCAATTAATTTATTAGCGTCCAATTTATTAGCGTCCAATTTATTGCTATCGAGTCACTGTTTATCTAGTTTTTATTGGTTTGTGAGAATAAAAGATAATAATACCAATAAATTTGTTACCCAAAATGAAGTTATTTCAAATAAGTGAAAAAAGAGTATAATGAAGAATTAATTTATTAAATTGGGAGTAGGTAGAAGTGCTTGCGAAATACACTGCAGTTTTGAATTCATCCAGAAGTTCAAACAAGAAATTTTTAATGTAAATGAAGAATATCAAATGAACCAACCAAATAACCCATCCCTACACAAAACAACTAATAAGTTAATTCAGCTATGAAGTTAGATAAGTAAGTCACTTGACGCTACTTATGTTTCGAATGTTGCTCAATACGAAACGATAACAACAATACGAAATTATTAAAGGGAATGTATTTAATCATCAATTCTTGATTTTAAAAAGGAATTTTCCTTTACTTGACTAGGCACATAAGTAATGGAGTACGTGTTTAGTTTAGTTTGTTTGGGAGAATCCACATCTATAAATAGGTCGGCGGCATTAAAAATTTCGTAACTGAGATAGGGGATACACATTTAATTGTCGAACCGATATCGAAAATGGTCGAGCGTTATCGAAAATTGTCGATCGTTATCGAAAATTGTCGAACGTTATCGAAAAATAGTAAATTTATCGGAAGAAACTAATTATGTCCCTTTTATTCGCTACTTCCTCAGGTACCATTCTCCATTATCCACTGCATTTAGGTCCGCGATCCCACAATAAATCTCTCTCATAGGGCGCATCGACCTCTTGACAATAGACGATCGAAAAAGATAATGCTAAGTGATGCGCCTAACCTCTGTCATCCATTCTCTGCCCTCGATCGCTCGCTTTGCTCTATCCACTTCTTACAGGAGCTTATCGCAGTATCCACCCTCTTTTGAAGTCACTAAGTTTCGATAGAATTGCAACGAGGAAGACGGTCCTAGAAAGAGTTTTATAACTTGGAGGAAGAAGTGGTGCATGAATCGAGGACCCAGTCTACCTGGAAGATACCACTTTTAAAATTTAGAGAGTCTTCTTTCAAAGCGCTATGGAATGGAAAGAACACCGTAGATATCAGAAAATAATGATTGATTCATAAACTTTTCTCCTCTAAATTCATAGCGAAGGCTGTAGTCACGTGAAAGATTGACTTGAAATTGCCATGGAAACTTGTTTTCGTTCACGAAGTACATTTTTACAACAGTTTAACCACTATCCGTGCTTCGATCAATCGTCCTTAGCAACCTTTCCGTCTCCGTGCTTCGATTGACGGCGTATTTGATAAGCCACGCCCTTTAAAAATTAAAATATTCAGTTTTCATTAATATCCTTACCTTTGGTAAGTTCCGCAGGTCAATAAAACCGTAAGGGAGCAAGAAAAATAAACGACAACAAGAAAAATACTTGTCACAGATATTTTATAGGAAAAGTCAAAGAAAATGCCTAGAAAAGTTAAATATACTGCTTCACACTTGCACGTCCATGCATGGTAGATGCATTGTACTTCATCTAATGTGTTAGTACAAGTTTCCAGTTTCAAGAAATGCTGTTAATATTCCATATGGGCATTATAGAATAAAGTAGCCGCCCGAAAATAACTCCCTTAGTTTTAGATAATCCGCGATTTTTGAGGATAAAAAGGGACCCGATTGGGACTCGAACCCAGGTCTCCCACTTTCTGGGTAGGCAGTATAACCAATGAAATACCATTCCGCGTATCTTATGCGCTGTTATTTCCAGCATCCCCGTGATTTCTGATTTTTCAAAATAAGGCACTCTATTACTGCTTCGAACAATGAAAGGCAATTTTTAGAAATAGGACATAAAATCAATCTTCTCTAGCGAGATTTGGTGGAATTCCATTATAAATGAAATGATAAATACAATTTGTACTTTTCTACAAATATATTTCTGGTTTTGCAACCAATGGTTTCGAACTTTCAGTTCATCTTATTTCATCATCATTCAGACTTATGAACTGAAAGTTCGAAACCATTGGTTGCAAAGCCAGAAATATATTTGTGGAAAAGTATGAGTTGTATTTATTATTTCATTTAGAAATCGGACAGACAATTACTCTCGTCGCTTAGATACCTGAGCTTCGTTAAGGTTTCTATGGATGGAAATAGTTCGTATATTTATGAATATTATTCGTCACAAGTCAAAACGAACAATGTTAATCGGCTATACCATCAAAAAAAAGTAATTTATAATTCTAGACATCTGTGTAAAGTAATGCTGATGGCTTTCTAATTTTCTACGAAATATGGCGGTGGAAATATCGATTGGGTACAATTAAATTGGGCCACCGCCCAGACGCCCAGTTTGGATAGAACCCTGGTTTTGATCAAAAACCTCGATTTTACGGATTCACAGTTAGCTTTCGTCTCCGACTGCAGATAGAGTGTACTTCGCATTTTGAAGAAAACTGCGATCCTTACAGAAATTTCCGTTGACCAAAAGAGAATATTAACTGCGTGACGGCAGTGTAACTTTTGTGTAACGTGCACTAACTCTCAACTTCCCTTTTAAATAATGAAACAGTGACTTGTCTTCTTGATGATAAACACTTCCTTTATTTGTAAAGACGTTGCAATTTGACCATCTAGCCAGGTGGCAACGCTGGATGGCAACCTGGTTTCACACCTCAGGTCATGAATAGATAGACATAAAAGTAGTATACTTCAAAATACATCTCAGAAGTGTCTGAATTCTCTTCCGAGCATGCTTGCAAACTCATTTCAGGGTTAGCTACTAACGTCCAGGCACCGATCAATTCTTTCGCAAGTATAATAGCTGTATGGGGTGGACATGTGAAGGACTGATGATCACCGTGATACGGAATCGATCTCATTTGTCACTCCCTTCCAAATTGATGTCAAACAAGATCTGCTTCATTCCGAATGTGAAAATGTGGCCATAATCAGCTGGGCAGATCGGTTTCGTCACTGATCGCAGGACGTTAATGCATCTCTCTTGTTATTTATTGTTCATCTCTTAATATTCAGTCACGGTGCTCAGCGGCTATTAGGGGTACAGACGTACGAATGAAGAGTGTTGATCGAAATCGCAAGATTCAACTGATTTGATGGAGACATAGGAACGAAGCTTGATCTGATCGCATACACCGTTCCCACTTTAATCAAACAGCGAGTCTAACGAACAGCGTTCGACCGAAAGATTCCATGTTTGTGAAAGTTGTTTATAGTGAGTGGGAGATTATCGAAAGAAGATGAAATTTCTTTGACGGCGGATGTGACAATTGATTTCAAACATTCTTTCACTGCTGGACAAGCACTAAATTTGCATAGCCCTGCAATGGAAATACCTCCCTCCCTCGCCTCATAGGTTAGTCTTGCTCATACCTCTCGTCAATTTAATGTACCATAACATTCCCTACTTGACGCCATTTCATTCGCGTTTTTATGACTAACCTCTCCATTTATATCATCAAATTCATTTTCGTCTTTCAGTTGCTCTCCACTATAGCTAACCTTCCTTTCGTTTCTTTTATCTTACAGCAATTCTCCTAATCTACAAAACCTGTACAGCTTTTTCACTCAACTACACAATTCTAAGCTACATTCGTATTTATCTATCCAGTGGTAGTTATTAGCGCGTCATCGAAAGGCATCATCATTTGTGGGGGCACGAAAACTATTTTGAATGTATTATTCTAGGTCAATGTTTTTTAATAATAAAATTTTTCTGAGCATTAAAATTTCCAGCAGACAATTTTTTCTCGAAAATTCGGAAATTGTAAATATCGATTTTGTGTTAATTTGAAAATAAATTGAATTAGATAGTATATTTTTAAGGTTCGGAGGAGCATACACAACCATCTGCGATGTTGGTTTTGAGGGGAACATAGGTCCCTTTGCTTCCTCCCGAATACGCGGCGGGTGGGTTTATTTGTGCCGAATCTGGTTATATTAATAACTAATAATTCTCATTTCAAATGAATAAGGAGCGAAAGAGCTACATAAAATAGCTTCTTAGAAATTTCTTCGTTCCTATACAAAAAATGATGTGATTATAGGATTAAACGTGATTTTCTCCACTGACTTCAGCCTTTAAATATCCACTTTCCAAATCTGCTGTATATTACACCAAATTAAATCGTACATGCTTACGAGCAACAATATTTATGAAGATTTTAAAGACGGCATGTGGGTTAATTGATTGAAAAGAAAGGATTTCTGTTATCTGACCGACTGAAATGTAAGACTAAAATCTAACCGATTTACCTGAAATAAATACACGTAAAACAAAGTAGATTAGAATTACTTTTATAGAATTTTAAAAACGATATGATGATTACCTAATATAACCAGGGTCATTAGCTGAAGTAGTCGGTTGCGATAGCGGAACAGATATTCGCTCCGAGTGTGTTGCGTCTGCGAGAATTGAACAAATGCTGAACATAGCTTTCCCTTTTGGTTTCCTACTTCTCTATTGCCATCGCTCAGTGACTCACTGGCTGACTAATATCGGATTTGTTCTTGGTTAAGATAGTCCTTGCATGTGTTTCTTTGTATAATTTCAATCATTAAGTCAATCACATGCGTTTTTTGTACCTTGGATGACTAGTATTTACAATGTTGCAGACATCAATTAACCAAAAAAATAACGGAAATTCACGGAAATGAAATATCTCTCTATTTAGGGAATTATTTCAATCTCGTTTTTGAGTGAATTTCCATTTCCGTGTCCTCCTCTCACATATGAAATGAAGATAAAAGACCTTGCACTCTTCTCTCCTCCATGCGTTAATACGTCTGAATTCAAAAGCAGGACAGCACTAACACTGTATCAAAGGGTATCAATACCGCCCGAACCAATTAGCATGCTCTCGAGAAGGAAACTAGGAACTGGCTGCTTGGAAGTAATAGTCGAAATAAAATTTTCGAAATAAATATTTGATCGTGTCTACATCTACATAATCGAGAAGACCACCGCAATGAACTCCCCAAACAACTTTAAGCACTAACCATCACCCATTGTGTTTCCTTATTGGAAAGCCCGTGGAAAAAGTGAATGGCTATAATCACGTGAAGCCTCTAAGTTTAACGTCTGCGGTTCGTCGTCATAATGGAATGACGTTTAGAGTTCTTTATGTTTGTGTTTGCGCTGGTTTCACTGCGGAAGTTTGCTCAAACATTTGTTAGCGACTCCGAAGGCATCGTTCAGCAAGTCGCTGAAAATTCGAAGCCTCCGTGGGAGGTCATCGAACTTGACTCACGATCACCGTCGACGTCCTCTTAGGTAGCATGTTCGGAAACAACAGGATGTTCAAAGAATGCCAGCATTTCTGACAACGTTTGATGGGATTTCAATCAAGTTAACAGAGGCGCGTGACATGCTCCGGCGCTGGAATCGTAGGCGGAGAAATTTTCAAAAGGAGAATAACCTAACAATGAAGCCTCGACTAGCCTAACCCTACAATTTTCCGGCCAACGAATTTTTTTCCAGTGTGTCGGACCTGGATAACGAATTTTTTTTGTCGAATACACGTCAAAATATATTTAAAACGACCTGAATTTCTACGATAACATTTACACGTTCCCCGAAAACTGCCTTTTGGTAGAGGGTGCATACGCCATACGTGTATCTCTTGAATCTGTTACTGTCGCATGACGTCCTCAAAGAAAATGAATCTCTTAAGCGATTATTTATAGCCTCCGTTCCCTTAAATTCTCTTGAAGAATTCAGAAGAACAGTCTATGGGAAAGACCAGAAATAAAAACAAAATTGAGCACTGCCTAGTACCGTTCCCTATTGAAAAATGTCTACGAGTATACCCTGTATAAGTAGCCTGCAAGCAGCCTTTCGGCGTGTGGGGGGTATGAACCATAACTCTACTTTCTTAATAGATTACTTTCGTGTATCGAAAATGTGAATTCTTGAATTGATTCTAGCAACTATTGGTAACAATTGGTTCTCGTAGCAACTTTCTCGCAGTATCAGAACGGCCTATGCAACATGGAGTACGCATTATATTGGCTACGTCATCTGTGAACGTACTGTACAGCTTAGCCAGCTATTATGACGTTAAAGTATAGTAGTTTTAAGGCTCTGTTACGTGCATTTCGGAAATTATAAACTAAGAGATTATACATCGGCTATCGAAAGTTTTGGGTAGCGCATATGATTCCAGGATTACCTTCGTTAAATTAGGTATCGCTGTATCTTTATTCACTGATCAAGCTGTATGTATAAATCTCGCTAAATTCTAAGACATTACCATGAGGAAATTTTGGAAAGAGTAGACAGAAGATATTATAAAGATAATAGTAAATACTGGAGAAACCTAACACANACTTTACCTTGAAACGACACTCCGTCACTCTACCCTCTTGAAAGATAAATTTTTCTATTTCGATGAATAATATTCCGTTCCTTAAGATATGATGTCAGGAATTACAGAGGGGAATGGTAAGAAAATAATAAACCATACAGATATGTAACCATACGATTATACGTATTCCATACTTGGAATAGAACCATACAGGTATATAACAACAGAAATATTATTATAAAAATATTTATTCAAACTTCTGGTAATGACCGGGAGGATTTATTTACTACTACACACTCGTTCTCATGCCGTCTAATTCCAGTGCCAACTGCTGTTCTTTTGATTGATGATAAACTTACTCGTAACTATTTGCAATGTGCGTATTTCCTTACTTACCTAGAACATTCCCAGAAAGAAAAATGGCATCGTCATAATTGCGAAAGTTGTTTTAATAATGGTAGAGGCACAATAAAGGCTAAAAATTACGACTCGAGATTGAAAGTACTTTGTTTTAACGGCGCAATTTATTTCTGCTTAGCACGCATCTCCCGAGGACAAGTCTGAGGAGAACAAAGGACATGATTATGATTTCCATTGTGTGACAAGAGGGCAATAATTTGCCAGATCCAGAGAAAGGTGGAAACGCACACCACCTGACTACCGCTAACAATGATTTCGTCGCATCATCAGCATCCGCTGTTATTAATATTCTGCTTACACAATTCTCGGCGACATAATAGAAGAGGTAATATTTTTGCAATTAATCACTTCCGGGTGAATTAAATGCTGGTGTTAGCAAACGAGGAAAAGAAAGAATGGGTCGCTTCTCACATAATCGACGAAAAGAATCAACGAACTACGTGCGTCTTTTACTTCTCGGAAGGTTTATAACGTAGACCTTAAATTTACCTATTTGATTCCTTTACCCTTATTTATCGATGAAAACTTCTTTTTTTTCTTTTTATATGTATGATATCTTCAATTACTTTCTTTTAAAAATCCACCCCTCTTAATAATCCAATAATTATCATTATCTTTACCTCCGTTGAACTTCTTAAATCACCTTCTCTTCCAGCACTTCCTCTTTTGTTTTATTGACCCGAGTTTTTTTCGCTGTGCTCCACGTCTCAATCCAACGAAGTAACGATATGTATATCTTACCATACATTTTGTGATTAGATTCTTTTAGGAGATGTAAGAGTCCATAATTTCTTCCCTCCTGATGCCCTACAACGGGTATAGGAAATTTCGCCGACGCCATTTCGTCCAAGTAATATTTTAATTCTGTCGCTAAATGGCGGCGGGGAATTGTCCCGTTCCCTCCTACAACACATTCGATAACCCCTCTTAGGGTCAGTAATCACAATTTTTTAACTCACAATGACTCATTGTATAATAACCTCTAACATAACAGAGATTAAAATATGTGGAAGATTCAGGATCGAGGAAAATGTTTCATTTACTTCTGTCAGTTTAATATGAAAGCTAATGAGTTATGGATGATACCTAATAGTGGCATTCATCCTGTTCAATTCTTATTGAATGCTAAGAAAAATATTACGCTCAGGGTAATTGGGTGCACTTATGTAGACTTTTACGTCATCGCATTCTGACTCACTGAGGAAACTGAAGGCAAACTACTTCACTCCCCATCTTAGGCTGGTAAGCTGGTCATTCTCTCTCAAGAGCTTTTGGTACCTAATGATGGACGACTTCAAACCGGTCTCCAGGCTGAATAATGTGACGAACCTTCAACGTTCTAATTAGAAAGATAATTATCATAATTTTTAGAATTTGCTTCGTTAGTCGAATGGAATCTTAATGGCCGGATTTTATTGGAAGCATTAGTAGATACTTGCACCCATTGATAATTGTATTTGTTTTGAATAGGGAGAGATGAATAACTTAGCACGAATGAGACACAAGAAATAACAGGTTTGAAAAATAGCGACATGACTGGGACTCGAACCTAGGTCTCCCACTTTTCGGGTAGGTATTCTAACCAGACCCATTCTAAGCTTTCCCAAACAAACAATGTGGAAGAGACGCGGCATGGTAGTTCAGTTGTTAGAATGCCTGCTCGGAAAGTGGGAGACCTGGGTTCGAGTCCCAGAAATATCGCTATTCACACCTGATTTCCTTATCATTCGTTTGATTATAGCTGAGTTCCAGTCCTTTTCCATCGCGTTTAAGAGGAAAACAGAAGAGATTTCCAAAGGAAATAAAAGAACACCAAAATCCACATCCTTCTCTTCGAGTGTGCACCCCTCCCATTCGTCAGTCACGCATTAGTTTTCCAAATAACTTCGGTCGGAAGAGCAGCAGGTAATCGAAGGGAAGGCTGAGGCACGGTCACGTGCTATTTCCACCATTTCGGAGCATGGGAGTGAAAAAAAAGACGGCCGAGTTGCGTAAGTCACAAATAGGCTCAAGACATCGCAGCTCGCGACCCTCCTATTCACCCGTCAAACAGGACAAATGGAGAAAGAGCGAGAGAGAGGAACTACGGTAACGGCGCATGAATTCATAACGGTGAAAGGCAGAGCTCATTTGCATCGCTTTTTCCCTACGCGACCGAAGGGCGGGAAAAAAGGCGGAGGAATTGTTTACACGGAAAACGGCCGTGAGAAATGAGACACTCGCGCAAAAAACGCGTGTACCCGCGCGCTTTCACTCACCCATCCATCCGCCGAGGGGCGCTTTTATTCCGATCTCATCCGCATTACAAATGAACGCCACTCCAATTGCGACTCATATCGCGCGAATTATGCGCCCTGCTTAAAATCGGCGCGAGGCAATAAAGATGTCGCCTCTGTTTCCCCTTTGGCGCGCGCGGAGATTAATTACCGCCATTTACTCGGGTGACCAAGCAGCGCGCGTCTCCGTTTCTTTTTCCTTTGTTCAGATGGCGCGCGGGTTGGCGCAGCGAAAATTCCAGGTGAAAGAGAAGATTCTTTCGACCTGAGGGAAAGGCTTTCTTTACAGACTAAAAGAAGGGATTGATTCAAAACGCGTACGCCGTTGTTGCCCACTCAACGGTTTTTCATACTGCATTTTCTTTGGAAATTGATGATTGTGTACAGTCAATAGTCGAAACTTTCTCTCTGTGGCATTACATAAGAAGTAATGAAATAATTTGCTTCCTGGATTTGATAACCAATATCTTTAATGCCTGCTTAAAAATCAACTACTTCCCAGAGACCTGGAAAATTGGTCATGTAGTGGTACTTCCTAAACCCAATAAGGATCCAACATCAACTGCAAACTACNGGTTTCCACCGCTCATAATGACTTCCTTGAAGCCGATGAGCAACAAAACAAAAGGGTCAGACCGACCACCACCACCGCTCATAATGACTTCCTTGAAGCCGATGAGCAACAAAACAAAAGGGTCAGACCGACCACCACCACGAATGATACAGAAAATATTTAACTTTTGAGAATATATTGGCTTATTAGAAAAGTGCAAATAAATTTACTTATTTACTTTAGGGAGCTAGTAAGAATCGTTTTTTTAGGGGAGAAATTTTACGAGCATAGTTTCTTCAGTGAATATTATGTAATAAAATTCTATCAAAACAATCATATATGAAATAATTCTGCAGTCGAAACATGGAAGACGATTTTTAGGTAAAATCAGGGATGGCTACATTTGAATTGGTCGCGGAATTCTGCTACTTAGGTTTCACGATTACGAGATATCGAAGCATCAAGAGATAAGACGTGAGTAGGGTAGCTTAAGCGAAGAGAACATTCAACCAACAACTACAATCGATATTTTTATTTAACAAATGGTACGAACTTAGATGTGCGGTTATTGCTCACTGAAAACCAGTCGCGTGTGAAAATATTTTTCGTGTCGCTTTGAAAAATGGACAGTTAACGCAGCAGAGAAGTAGAGTGCTGCGGGGGAACGATCAAAAAGAATGGACAGGAAGTCCTTCGGAGAGTGAATGAAGAGGAAATCTCTGGAGAAAGAAGAGGTGAATCGATTGGGCACACATTTGCAGTTGATGGTTAACTGATATAGTGCTGAAAGAAGATAGTGGAGCAAAGGAATTAAAGAGGGAATCTATACTGAATTACGTTAGGCAGTAGCGATAGCTTCAGGATTTTATGGACGGGAAATATGCAACAAACCAATGTTCAGATTACTTTTGATTGCGATGAACAATGGCATCAAACTAAAGTTCAGCCAATCGACCGTGAAATCGATAGAAGCGGTGGATTAACGAGTAATTTTTTGGTCTTCATATGTCCTTTTTCCTTATCTAAGCCATTGATAACTTATTGTAATTTCTTTATCCATTACCCATTGTGATGAGTTCCGGGGTAATCTCAGTGCAGTGATTAATTTAATGAGAGATTGTTTCCTAGTAGTAGGATACAAGCAACCATTTATAGATTCCTAAGGTACAAATTAATTAATTGTACAAGGAGTGTTTGCTCTTTAAATAAATGAACTAGTGTTCTCTGAGTATCATAGAGAAATTATTGCATGTACTTACATCTATCTGCTACGCTACGGCTCCCGGATAGCCAAGTGGGCAACGCGTTCGACTTCGGTGAAAGCGATCCCGGGTTCGAATCCCGGTGGGGGCCCACGTGCGAAATGACCTAAGCTGTCGAAGCACTTTTAACAATACTACTACTGCTACGCTACATCAGCAGGGGTTTGATTTAGACAGGTTTTATACAGATATTTTTCTATTTTTTACTTTAATGTTGCTCACCTGTGGAGCGACCACATTAACTCTCCTTTACTACTTTTCAAATATATCAGATTATCTATGAAGTTATATTTAGCTCATCTTCTACAAGCGAAATCAACAAACATAAAGGTAGTCACTACGAATCTTCCGCCAGATGTTATTGGTGTCGTCTTGAGATTAAAAGTAGTTATACAAAACATCATCCTATTTTAACTATTATATAAAATGATTCAGGTAACTTAAATTAAGACTGGAGACGTTGTTAATCCTTCTAAACTCAATCAGGTAATTGTTGGTCTCACTCACCAAGAGGAGAAACTGCGTGGAGTAATTCCTCTTATTTGAGTGTACAATCGAGTTCAAACAATTGTACTTCATGCATCTATGCAATTCCTTAGCCTTGCTCCTATTACTTATGCAGTTAGCTTATTATTTTGATATTGGTGACGGAATTAATTATAGCATGAACTTACGGCCAAATATTTTTCTTGAGGCTGGAAAAAATACAAGCTAACTTAGGGGAGACCACTTTTGCTGAAGGCAGACGAGCTGAAAACTAGGCTAAGCGAGTAGATTTTATCTAAATGTACGATCAACTACCTCGGCCTTCATTTCGCGGAGTTAGGCTGTTTCATTCACCAAGAAAGAAAATGTACAAAGTATTACGGTTCCCATGCAAAATTTAGAATTGGAATTGCTTTGTAAAATTTGTTTGGACACTGCAATAGTCGGGGAATTTTTTCTCTCGATAAACGATCCTTAGCGTACCAAATGACTTTTGGAAGAATCAATACTATTTAACTGATAAAATAATTTTTATTCGCGTAATGTACGTAAGTAATGGTACCTAAGGATAGACAGGTGTGAAATGCTGATATTTTTCACACCTGTTCATCCTTGAAATTCAGCCGCACCGCCATCCTATGTAATTTCCTTTCTATCAATGCAATAGAACCAAGTGTTTGTTCATAATTACTCTAAATGGTGCAAAGCTTCCTCGAATCATGTACTGTGATCTAGCATAGTCTCTACCGAGACCTAGGATCTAGAGCAAAGAGTCATTTTATATTACAACGCCTAATTTTCCGGACTTGAGATCTAGCAATTGACTCTATGTACATCTAAACTCTCACGTTCGTCCGTGTTGACTTTCCATTGCTCTCGAATACAGAGCTTCCTGATATAGTCTCTACTGAATCCTATGGCCTATTTCGAGAACAAAGAGTCATTTTATTTTACGACACCTAATTTTCCGCACTTGAGATCTCAGTGTATGCTCCTTTCCCGAAAAGTCAGTAGCCCTTGATTGTTTTAGCATCTAAACTCTCATGTTTTCCCGCATAGACTTTCCATTGCTCTCGAATACTTGTCGGAAAGCACACATATACTCCTACAACCAAGCAACGTTACGCTACAAACGCGACGTTATGCGGAATCCGAATGAAGACAAAACGACAGAGGGAGAACTTAGGAAATGAAAAAGAGGAGAGCGGAAAGGAAAGAGGTCACGGGGATGAGAAGAAGAGGATTAGGGGGCGATATTACGGGGCTGGCGAGAGGGCCATGTAACATTCGGATTAATTAGTCATTCTATCGCGTGTGTATAGAAGACCTACCGCGCGGTGGGGTTGGAAGAGAGGGAACGGGCGAAAGGTACGGGGCGGAAAGTGGAGAAAGAGAATACGATTTCGTGACCTTACGGGCGAGAGGGAGGAAGGGCGTGGCGAAGGGCATTTAGGGAGGAGTGGAGAAGGGTTGGGGACGTTCGGACTGTGGAAAATTACGTCGGGGGTGAGAACGACGCGTTCCATTTCTGTTTCCGGGGTTTCGGGAGTGGGGCGGCCCGATCTCACATGGCAACGATTTCTTTTTTTGCGGTGCCTCCGGGATAATGAGCGAGCCATGAAGAGGAACGCCTATTCCAGACCTTAAAAATGTCATAAAACACGCCGTTATCAGAGTGGAGTGACGTCCCCACTCCCGCCTCGGAATGATGGCCGGGGAAATTAACGTCGGAGAGATATGCCCTTCGCGATTTAAATGTGCTCCAAGAGGATTCTTTGTCCATTGATAATTTACCTCGGATGGGGCTTAAGTGAAAGCCGAGAAAAAGGAGGTGGGTGGGTTGGTGAAGAGAGGAATTAAAAGGATGCCTAAGTGGGTGTTCGCTACCAAATTTTGTTTGAGATATGAACGGGAATGTTAGTTGGATCGCGGACTCTGTCCAAGACGTTGGTTATTTAGCGCAAAGTTAGCTTATTTTGTGTAAACAGCTGAATTTACCGGAGAGGTTAGCGTGCTAGCGCTCTAAACCCAAGACCCCGGGTTCGAGTCCCGACTAGTCGGATTTTTCCGGTTAGGATTTCATTGTGTAAGTGTGTTCATTGATATTTGTTTACGCCAACCGCTGTAATTGTTCAGTAAATGGATGTTTATGTGGGCTTTGGGAAATGTGTTGTCAGTAGAGTATCTAGCCTGGAGGCCAGTTCGAACCTCGTCCATTCCTCTATTGGTTTCCAATAACTTTGGAGAGAAAATGAGATCAATTAGGCCAGTTGGGGATTAAGATTGAATGCCGTTACCCTCTGCACTTAACGAGAATGCTGTAAGTGGAACTGGTCTACGTAAAAGAAGCACAATGAAACCATTAGTAATGCTTTCAACAGCTAGGAGTAAATATTAATGAATGCCATTATCTAGCGTCATTAATTCCTCATAACCTTTGTATTATCACAGCCATGATAAAAGTAAAAGAAAGGCACATTTTTCTTTACTTTACCTTGAAACGACACTCCGTCACTCTACCCTCTTGAAAGATAAATTTTTCTATTTCGATGAATAATATTCCGTTCCTTAAGATATGATGTCAGGAATTACAGAGGGGAATGGTAAGAAAATAATAAACCATACAGATATGTAACCATACGATTATACGTATTCCATACTTGGAATAGAACCATACAGGTATGTAACCATAGGAATGAATTTAAATGGATTCCTTATGAAATTTATTCGAAATTTTCTATCACCTCGCAACCCCACTCATTTGAAATTCTACAATCTAAATTAAAGATTAAGCGATACGCGATTTGTGGAGCTGATTATTTTCACATCACCCTTTCAACTCACGTAACTCTAAATTAAACAATGACTGTTCCTCCTTGCGACTTTTTGCATTTCCCGATGCAATTAAAGACTTCTGCCCTGGAGATGCAAAAAATAGCCATAAATCATCCGCCAACTCACGTAAACCGTGGATTAAGGAAATGAAATATGCAGACAAACTGAGATGGCAGAACGTTTCTTCCCTTGCATCAAGAAAAGCTCTTTTGATGTTCGTTTGACGAATCTCCTCATTCGAATAAAATATGGCAATTTAAATTCGTTACTATTTTAAGTGATGGATTTTTGAATAAATAAGTGGACTGCTGAAATGATTTCTGCCATAGACAATATGTCTACTCCACCAAAAAGCGCCAACCGGTTTTGGCAACCCAAGACAACGGGTGTTAATAATAATAATAATAAAGGACTTTATTCAGGGCGAGATTGAGACTAACAAGTCTCTTCTTACAACTAACCCTTTGTCATATGAGACAGGAAAAGAGAGAGATAGCTTGCAAAAGTACAATGAAGAAAACTACTTTGTGGATTAAAAGACCTAAGCCAAGAGCTCAGGGAAAAATCTCCACTGCAGGAAAACACCCTCAAGAAGGAGGGTGTGAAAAACCTGCGAAACTTACAGATAGAAAACTAAACTTGATGATGAAAGTAGATTAATAGATTTATAAAAGACATGAAGACAAATCAATAGAAATAAACAAAAAAGAACGAATAACAAAATAGAGTTATAAAAGACATGAAGACAAATCAATAGAAATAACCAGAAAAGAACGAATAGCAACACATTAACATAAAAAACCTGTATCTTACAAAATTATCAAGTTTGGAAATGATTAGAAAAAACATAATTTCGCTTAATAAAAAGCACGTCAAATATTTAGAGCGAACCTAAAGGTGTTGGGTGCATACATGCAAATGTCTTTTTATGTATGTCGCTAAACTTACCCTGAAAAGTAACTAAAAATTCACTAAACTCAAAAGGATATGTCAAAGAAAAAAGTAGTTAAAAATAAAATTGCATAAATAATTCAAAATAATGAGTGTGTACAAAGGAAAACGGGTAAGGGTGACTTTGCGCAAGATGGTACGCACCCAGGAAAAATCCCAAGGAAGAATGGACTTGAAAAAAGTCTGACGGGACCGGGAATCGAACCCGGGTCTCCCAATTGCCGGT